>JAQGAZ010001644.1:0-26203 GCA_034692225.1 Polydesmus complanatus
GGGTGTCAAATTTGTCCTTTTTTCCAAAAAAAAAAGTTGCGCCTCGCAAGTTCGGCGCATGGATAGCAGTAAATTTTAAAGGGGGCCTCAAATTTGAATTGCGCTTTGGGCCTCTCAAGTGCTTAATCCGCCACTGAATAGAAAACGTCAGAATTTAAAAATAACATACCATTCGATGCTTTACATTGAAGATTCTTTTTCGGGCGACACAAATATAAGTTAAATTATGAATTTTCTTACCTAAAAAAGAAAAATATATTAGTCATAAAAAACTTTAATTTTTTCAGCAAAACATTTTTTAAAAAAATGACAATATCCCGATGCCTCGCTTTGTATCACAGATTACGTTCCCAAATACAAAAGTGAAATTACATGTATTCAAAGGGAATTGAAGTACAGTAGAACTTCGATTATCCGGACGTGTTTCATATGGAATTTTTTTAAAAAAAAAAAGCAAAAAAGTGCGTTAAAATTGCCGCGATTACACATTTTGTGTTGTATTTAACATTGTTTCTGTCTTTATTGTAGGTATGAATGTAAATATTACTGTATTTTCGGTTTTTTATAAAGTTTTAAAAAAAGTTAATGGAAAAAATTACATGTACCGTAATGCTTTTTCAATGCGACCCTATTATCCGGATATTTCCTTATCCGAACCACCCCTGACATTCATTAGTCCGGATAATCGAGGTTAGGCGAGAAACAATGTAAAGCAAATACATAACAAAATATATTTAATTAAAATGGGTTTCTAACCTAGATTTAATGGATTACACTTGATTTAAAAGAATTAGTGTCAACAAAATTTCGTAACAATTGAATTAAGTTTCTTGAACAAAATTAATAAAAACCGCTTTCTAAACGAGTTAAAAGTAAATAATGTGCGCAAACAATAAAATCGTCTGCATTTTCCTGAAGTTGGTTATTTTGGTAGGCGCAATATAGATTTAGTCGCATGATAAAATAACCTGAGATTTAAATTAAAACTAGATCTTCTGAGATCCGCATCAAAACGGAGAAATTGAAACTTCAAACAGGTCGTTGAAAGTGTCGGGGACGAGCGAGATAGAGAACGAGAAGAGGAGGGGAAAGTGAATAATTTAATGTCCGGGCTACTAAAGTGGGAGGAAGGGATGCACAGGGCGAATCCCTCCTCTCGAAACATCTTCGCTCGGGCGTCGTTACAAGAGGGGATTTGGAAGTGGCATTTCCAAAGGGAAAGAGGAGAAGACACTGGAGACGAGGCGGTGGTCTGGAGCTGTTGAAGGAGCGTAGTGGAGTGCAGGTAGAGGGCGCTGAGGTCAGTTGACAGGTCTACGTCTTGTACGAATAATTTATAGCGTCATTACCAAAGAAAAACAAGTGTAATGAGGGGAGTTTGGAATCAGCGCCGTGCCCACGTCATGCGTGGGACAACTACTAATGATGCCATGAAATGTCACCTGTCCCCTAACCACCCTCCGTCCATCTCCCTTCCCACCCACTCACTCGCCGAGGCCAAGCCAGCTTATCACCCACCTCTCATCTACCTGTCGTCTTTCCAAACGCTCACTACAAAATCTCCCTTGGCGAGAAAGAAGAAGAAAGAAATTAGGAATTAAAATTGATGGCGGAAAATAATAAAAAAAAAAAAAAGTATTACGAGGAGTTTTTTCCTTCGAAGGAGGAATCGCTCGTTATTTGTGGAATTTGAGAGTAGGAAGGATTATAAAGAAAAATTATAGCTTACGAATTCTAAATCTTGAAATGAAATTTTCAACACACGTTAAAGTTTCAATCTTGCTCGAGAACAAGGTTTTTTTTTTATATATATTTAATCTCGTTTGGTAAAAACTTTTATTGCGACCAAAACTTGAAATGCAGATTAAGAAATTCAGTGGCAACGAATCATTGAAGAGATAATAATTATTGTAGGAAGAAGAATTCATGCAGCGATTATGAATGAGAAAATTGTGATGAAAACATATAATACGATAAAATTCCGAGAAACATTGAGTGGCGAAAATGAATGGTTCCAAGTAACTTAAGTTAAGAAGAGGTAGGCGAAGGATGGAAGAAATCAAAATATTTGACGTGACATCTGACAAAGCATCCCGCTAGGTGACGCCACTCAAAGTGCGAGATGTAATAAATGTCAGCTTAAATACGAAATCTGATTACTTAATGAGTAGCTGCAGCGTCGATAAATCAATTAATACGCACTCAAACTCAAACACGGAACAATTAGAATGGGAGTGGATTGAGAGGGATTTGGGATGGAGGAATGAGAAGAGTTTAGCCTCGCGCAACGTGCATTCTCACTCCAATTATCGCATCAACAATCAAACAAGATGCGATTTGTACATGTACAGGTTTCCCTTCGTATAACACGGTAGGATTGTTTGATTTTGCTGTAACATCCTGCTCGACCTAGCTCAGGTGTATTGTGATGGCAGGGAATGCAAATTTAAAACTAAAATTTTTGTTTACAAAATAATAATTATTACAACTTTTTTGCCGGTAAAACTTGTTCGCACATTCGGGCTCTAAAGTACCCGTACTGGATTTTCCCCCGTCATATTTCCATTACCGGTACGTAAAAAGTGCGTCCAATGTATGAAACATGCTTAATTTTTTTTTTTTCTTTATTTTTCGGATACTATTTTCAGATTTTTACGATAGAGACACGCGCTTTTTTACGAGAAAATTGTTCACGTGAAGTGGATAAATAAACGGCTTTGAGTGTCGGAACTTGCGCGGGGTGAAGGAAATAAAAAACGGCGAGAGATGCGCGTGAATTTACAACAAGCAAACATCGCTTTTAGGTGGGTTTTCCTGAGCGGGATGCAGTCGACGGCCACTTCTCTTTATCCGAAAATTTGTACAGACAAAAACTTAAACGTAAAACTAAAACTTAAAACAACGATTTCAAAATGACATACAATTAAAATTACAATTAAAACACGATTATTTTATTTTGGTTTTAGAACATGCAGTATGACATCATAATATGGAATAGAGTTATTTTTATTTCTACCAGTACATTGATTTTCTAAACACAACTTTGTAGTTAACTTCAAGTTTTCATGTACCGTAGATGCCATGAAAACCTAAGATTTATTATTATTTCGCCTTAAACAGATTAAAGCTGCATGCTTAATACTCCACAATGTAGTTTAATGAAAAAGGCATTTCAATGATTCAGTTTTTGTTGTTTTTTTTTTGTTCATAAAATTTTAATTTTGTCAACGACTGTAAATTCTTAGCTTTTTGTTCCCTTTCCCACTCGTCTCGTCTGCTCAAAAGATGTTGTGACTATAAAATTGGCAGTAATAAACACTCGCACCTCTCCCACCCTTAACCAACAACCACCCTCCATCTTTTTCATCATTTCAAATGACGTAATATCCCTACAATTCCGCGAAACTCGACGAAAGTCGCATTTGCATCTGGCAAACTAATTGAATTTATCGTGGAATAAGAGTTTTATTGCTCAGAGATGAGGTTAACGATGATTAAAAGTAAATAAAAACACGGCAATGAAAAGAGGATAGACGAATGAGTGGGTGACGCGACGCAGCCTTCAAATACGTTCATTTGCATACGCAGCACGTAGGACCGTTTCGAAACTCAAAAGACGAAATTTGGAAATTAACACTCGAGTAAACTCTCACCGGAAAAAAAATAAAAACTCGACATTTTTCAATATGATTGAAAAAGACAAAAAAATGCAGTGCATGTACTATCTTTTTTCCTCTCCATTTTTATGTCTCAAAGTTTTCATTTCTAATTTGTCGTCAATAACGTTTGCGTAACTAATTTATATGTTATTTATTATAACGGTAACGGAAATGTTAGTTTTCTGAAAGTGTTAATTTCATTTTGTAAATTTTTTTCATCTGCAAACATTAGGTAAAAATAATCTACAGTAAATTAGTTCATAAACGAGGTTCATCCCCTTCCGAACGAAGGGGGTAGGCAGGTGGAAACAAAATTAGATCAAAAAATTCATCAGTGATCGAATTTTCTTGGTTTCGCCGCCTTTCTCGTTACTTACGATAACTCATCATCGCCCCCCCCCCCCCTCTCTCCTTGTCCCTAGTTCGTTCTCCCCTCTCTTATTCCCCCCTTCCACCAGCATTATCCCCCATTTCTTTTTAAGACAATGCATTGTTCTTACGATCAGACACGGCTATTATTTGGTTCGTAACCAACGTAACTCACACCTAAAGCTCCATCGTAACTTACGATAACGCCACCAGGGTCGCACACTGTTTCTAATGGAGGGGTTAAACAAGTGGGTGGAGATGGGAGGGGTGAGTGGCAACAACAACTGCGCACCACCCTCATTTTTCTTCCACATTATTCGTCATTTCGTATCATTTCTATCTCAAAGAGTGAAAATAATAAAAAGAAAAATATTTCTTCACCTCCTTTACCCCCTCCGCCTCCCCTCTCTTCCCCCCCCCCCCCCCCCCCCCACAAATATTTTTTTTGGGGGGTTCCGTTAGTCGAGTGAGCGAAGTGTTTAGATTTCAATCGATAGCAATAAGTCAATATCAACGTCATCCATTATGTCAAATTTTGGCGGAGTTCAACTCCAAATATACATCATTTTCCCCTCCAACAAATTTCGGAGGCCGAGTGTGCGGGGGAGTAATATCCGAAGAAGAAAAGGGCATAAAAGTGGGTGGGAGGTTGAATGAAGGGGGAGCGAAAGTTGAAAAATAGAATTTTACGGAATATTTATCATCATTATTAAGCGAAATCCGACGTATTTCCTTCAGGCGTTCATTTCTTTCATTACGCTTTCTTGACGAAAAACTTGAAATCGAAAATGAGCAAAAAAAAGCTTAAGAAAAACTTCGATTAAGCAATTTTTAGTTGTCATTAGAGTTATCTTGAGGACAAGACGATTCTTGTAAAAATTCCGAATGCCACATTAGAAGCTTGCAATTAAAAAAAAAATGTTTCGTATTTCACTAACTAAAAATCATTCTTCGAACCTTTGCGCTTCAATTACAATTCTTTAATACCGAATTTTTAAGTTTTAACTCATGAGCAACAACTTTCAACAGAGAAGTTTCTACATGGAGAAAATTTTTAATAACCACCGAAAAAGTATACAGTATAAGCACCGTAATGTACATGTAATAATTATTAAAATAGGCGTTTTTAAGTGGTTTATTTAAATACGTGAATGCGTATTTAGTTTCAGCAACAACTAAAAGTCCAACAGAAACCGAAATTTAAAACCAAAGAACCGGAAACTTCGGAGTGAAGTTCAAAATTATTATCTGCAAATACCCTCTAAATATGCTCGATGAGAAAAATGTAAAAAAAATTGCGAACGTTTTGACCAGTTGCATGAATTAAATTAAAAATAAAATCTTGTAGTGGCTCCCAAACAAAAATTCGAAGCTTCCGTAAACCTCCTCTAAACCCCGATTTCTAAAGAAACCCGTTCCCCCCCTCCCCCCCCCCCCCCCTACAAAAGAAAAAAAAAACCCAGTCATCAATTTTCACACGCGTCAATAGATATTTTTATTGAGTTAAAGCTTTTAATGTCGCTGCTTCATTCTCCTCCTCATTTTTTTCTTCATTTCGTCTCAAAGATGGAAGAGAAAAAAATACATATACATGTATATTATAACGTTCGTGAGCTATAATATAATACGTAGGAAATAAGGGAGAAAATGAACAGCCGACAAAATCCATTAATTTCGAATTCCCTTCAGCTTTTTTTTTTTTTTACCCCATTCCACATCGACCGCTAGACGGCGCTGCTGCTCTTTCCTCCCATCTTTTTCCATAGCTTTTATTCGCCATCATTCGCCCAGGATAATGTCAAATGGATTATTACGGAAACCTCCATGTTATAGTTTATGTCGCCGCCAAAAAACCTCCTCCGTTCTAACCCACTACGAAAACCAACCCGACGTATTCGCACATTCACCATCACTATTGTAATTTAAAGCCACTCCGTGTTATACATCTTGTAACGCTCGACGAGTATACAAGGAGAATCAAATTTATGTCACACTCATCTTCCGCCCACAACCACCCTCACCATCGCTCCATCAATAATTCTTCAAACATTTTTCAACAAAAGTTTTGCTTTCGATCGACGGGTCAATCATAAACAACGTGCAGAGTGCTCTATCGAAAGTTGAATAAGAGATACATTATCAGCGTAATGATTTTTGTTGTTTGAAGTTTTTTTTTTAAAAAAAAATTCCTTCAATAATTCAAATTGTGGCTGGTAAACTAAAATTTTTATTAAAGTAAAGATCTTTAGTTCGGTTGAAATAAAACATGAAAAGCCATTTCAAAATGTCTGAGCCAAATTTGCTATAATCCTTCAAGAAAAGAAATTGCGATGCATTTAACTTTTAAATTAGATGAAGTTTCAAAAAAATATGTAACAAGTGAAACAAGGTTCAATTTATAAAACGTCCTCGGATTTATGAGTGCGAGTGATGTAGTTATTTTGAATTGTCGAATTCCAATTTGTCATGGTGGTATCACTAAATCACAACTAAAGAACGAGTGTGAAACGTTGCCAATTTTCATTTCATATATAAATAACAGCTATTTTATGAGAATCTGAAGCCCCGGGACGTCATCATCAACCATTGGATGATAAGAGAAAAAAATGTAAAGACAAGGAAAAGCGTTTTTCCGGATCACTAATACGCAAATCAAAAGATAAACAAGAGAAACCTCGATTTCACGTTCAAAAACATGTATTTTCTTATTCAATGCTCACCTTTTAAATAATTACTTTATAGTACAGTGCAACGTTTTCAATACAGTATTTTCCAAATTAATATTTATTATTATTAAATTTTTATTTATTTTAATTCATGTCAAAAATTTCGGGTTACAAAACGTGAAGAATTTCGAAATTCTTCAGATTTAAACTTTATTACTCAGATTTCGCAAATTTAAAATTTACTCCGCAGATTCAACATTTATTTCACAGATTTAAAATTTACACTTTAGCTTAAAAATTTGATATCTCCAACGAATAGCTTTCCAACATATTTTTTAAACAGATGGAGTTTAACCGTAACATCGAAGTTGAACTATAAAATCCACGTATACGACACCAAAAAAAAAATGTTTTTGTTTTGATTTGGCTCTATATCAGATATTATGTACACTCATTTTGCTCTCGCATCAATTTATTCTCATTTTTCCCCCTCTTTATCTCACACAACCAATTGCACTTTCTCCATAAAAGAAAAGCATGTTGTATCTCTCGCCAACGCTAACTTGACACCAGAGGGCGTCCTTTTCTTTCTAATCTACCACGAGAAATACTTTCATTCTCAATCATGCATTCCAAAACTCTCGTCTTCATTTTACAAAATGGCGTTTTTCCAAACCACCCAACAAAAATAAATAAATGATAAAAGAAAAAGAATTTTTTTCTTTTTTGCTAGCTCGTTCTCTGCGCATGCTCACTTTGGTCGTTCGATCGGTGACGCTGCGAGCTCCCAGCAGAGACAAAGAATTAAATGTAAATAAAGAAGCAACTCGCTTTTTGCCGTGATCCCCAGTTGAGACGCGGCAAATATCGTTTCAAATAAATTGGAATGTAATGAAGCACCGTCTATAAAGGTGCATTTACATAAATGAACGTATTGAGATATTAAAATAGATGATCAAAAAGTGTCGCGCATGCGTGCTTCACAGTTTATCGGCGACGTTCGTTAACTTCAAAAGGGAAATAAAAGCCGAGTGCGTGTTGAGAGAAAAATGATTTTCTTCGTCTTTACTAATTGATTTAAAACATTTTTACCACGTAACAAGAGTTTAAGAATCGTGTACGAAAAATAATATTGGAGGCGGAACGCAACGGTTCTATACAACCGCCTTTTAAATTATCTAAAAGCTTGAAAAAACAATTCCAATTGTAACACTACCTGCACTGCATTTTATTCAAACTTTACACAAATTCTAAAAGAGTTTTGCAACCAATTTTTATTTAATTATTTGCTCACCAATTTTTAACTATTTTATTAAGTAATTTTAGCCAAATTGAACAAATACCGGTATTATAACTCCATATTTAAATTGAATTTAACTCAATTTTTGAAGTATCGATATCTACAGTAAAAATTTCTAAACTAGATTTTTCAGCTACTTTTGCCTCATTTTAAATAACAGCAGCGCATTTTCTAAATGGATTTGCACATTTTTGATCTACTGTAATTCTAACTAATTTTTTGAAATACAAGCGTGGTTTCGACTAATTATTGCAAATTGGTTTTCTAAACCGTTGTTGGTTATTACCGGTACATTACGCAATCGTAACCAGCGCATGAGCGACGATTTACAAAAGAAATAAATACCAGCGACGGCAAAATGAAAGCAAAAATGAAGAAAAATCCGCGGAAAAAATTCCCGTCGACGCCGATTGGTCCGGCGCAATTGAGCGAAGCGCGTTAAAATCGTAGAATATCGTTCTAATTAAAACTATTTCCGTGAATAAATAAGAAGAAATGCGCATGAATAATATAAATAAATATCTGTTTTTTATATTATCGACATTCGAATTAATTAACTAATCTATACACAATGAACAACGACCTTATAATTTTAATAGGAAAATAAAATTTAAATTATAATATACTGCATGAAAAAAAAAATGAAAAACCAATTTTTTTCCCTCGATATGTTTTCATGTGGTTTATTAGAGCGGAAGTACTATCAGTGGATGCAAATTCGTTTCTCCCACTCTAATTTCAAGCATGAATTACGATGATAACATGAAAAGTTAATTAAATTTACTCGCAAATAGTATTCAGATAAATGATTAATACAAAAAACAAAAAAAAAATAATTTGCAAAAATACTTTTTAAAATAAAAGTAGCCTACATGTACATATAACAGAAAAGAAAAGTAAAACTCTGCACTGTTTAATACAATTAATAACAAGATCTATCTATACACTGGTCTCGCAGCTCTTAACAAAAAGTTGAAATAAGGAAGTCGTGGCAGTAGTTTAGTTAGAGAGCCTACATGATATTTGGGCAAATATCATATAGGCTCTCTAGCCACTATTATTTGAGGGCGGCACCTAGTTTAACCTAACCCAACTGTTTGTTGAGAGCTGCGTGAGCAGTGTATAGAGATATTATGACCTAATGATTAACTAAAATACTGTGCAATGAAAACGAAGTTCTGAAGCCACGTGCATGCTCCACTTACGATTGCAGCGCCACCATTGAGAGAATTTGTCCCTAACTATTTTTTCCCCATTGAAAGTGGGTGGAGCTGAAATACCAGTCGTATAGCTCGAGAGCTCTTATTATTATAGCTACTGTGTGTACGGTTATGTACTTTGGTAAGCTTCTCGTAAAGTTTCTCTAGTTTTTATTCAAGTTTGCACACATGAATTACAATAAAAATAAAAAAAGGTAAAAAGAATGCTGCGCGTAACAATATTGAAACAATAAATTAATATTATGTTTCCAAAACATGTCAGCGGAAAGTAACACGCATATTTCACATATACAGTATCTAAATTTATGCTACAAAATAAAAAGTAAAATTAAAATTAATCTAGGTAGTAGTTCAAAAGTAAATACAGTATCATAAACCAGTATAAATAAAGCAAAAATAATCTAACTACTGTAGCTTTGAATTTACATACTGTATTAAAAAAAACGGTTCTAATGTTTATTTAATTCGAATTTTTCTATTACCGTACCTTTAATCATTTTCGTTTTGAGAAAATTTAATTAAAGTTTGATAAATGTTGCGATTAAAAGCCATAAAGAGAGAAACAAAAATCAGTAGCCTATTTAAACCGAGAAAACTGGTTTTCTATAAAATAAAAAAAAATAAAAAAATTTGCATTATATTAGTTGCCAAATATCAATTTCTTCTCAAAATAATACTTATAAAATACCGGTATAATCCACAATCAATAAAAATAACAAACTATCGGCATTAACAGAATATAACAATCGAAAATCAGTCCAACGTCTTCTACGTTAAAAAAAACACAAGTCTCCAAAAAATGTTTTATTTATCCATCTAAAATTTATTCCCTCTATCTCTATTTCTCGCATCTCGAACAACGTTAACTAATTTCTGGAAGCAGATTGATGCTCGAGAGAAGACAAATAAATTAGAAAAGAGTGATGACAAAGCATATATTGACAAATCCTCGTAAAAACGTGATCGATTTCCCTCCCTCCGTAAGCCCCACTTTCCTCCCGGACAACCCACCCCTCCTCTTTCTTCCCTTCCAAAACAAAAAAAACTTACCCTCAAGCAAATATAAAAAATTAATATTATTTTTATGTTTGCGTTACGTTAAAAGCGGATCGATAATATTTGCATTAGACGTGCTCGACTTATTTCAAATTGATCGGCGAGTGAAAGCTACGAGCAAACAAAAAGCAAATCTGCTTTTTGTCTCGGAGGGACCGGCGGAACCGGAGCGGGGGCCACAAAAGCGCGTGTGATGGGGGAAGAGAGACCCTGAAGCTACTTCGACATGGAAACACAAAATAAGCAAATAAAATAGAAAAGAAAAACGCTTTAGCATATTCATAGCGAAAGCGAAGAGAAAATTTGGAACCCGAATGGAAAATGATACGAAACGTTGGAAACAGTTTCACTTAGCCCCGGGGCTCCTCTTCTGCTACTTGCTTTACGTTCTGCTGGGTGGTAGCGGCTCAATCCATCCGCCTTTTAATCCCTTTTAAACTCTCACTGTGCTTACGAACTCACTCTTCCTTCAAACATTAAATGTAGACGCGCGCAGCGCAGTGTACCATGCACTCCGCAAGGGACACCCGTAAACCACCCTCTAGGACACCCGCAACCAAGAAAAATCCAACTCCAACGATTAACTTGCAATTTCCACAACAACACGTGCTGTGCAAATATTTCTTAACATATTTAGACTACCTTATTTTGAAATACTAATACTGCATCAAGTTTTATTTAAATCTATTCCATAGTATATGGTGGCTATATGGTCTACTGTTACAGAACTACACCGGCCTCAGTTTGTTATACCATGTAATTAAGCCCTATCTTATGAATATTAAAAAGATTTATAAAAATGCAGCCAATACAGTATTACGATTTTATTTTGACAAAACGTTTAACAATTCCGCTCATGCGCAAACCATTTTTTCAAAAGACCTTTTTAAGATTTCATCTTGTTCTAGAAAGTGGTTTTACTAAATCCTGCTCACATTATCCCGTTTAAAAAAGCGAAATGAAAGAAGATAAAAATGTTTGTTTTTTTAAAAAATAAATAAATAAATAAAACATAAATTAACTGCCGTTTTGATTGTTATGAAAGAAGCTCGGTGATGAATCAAATTTGTTGTGTGACGGTGCTTTGAAAGAACAGCGAATATTTTTTTTTTATTTTTGTTAAAAATAAACGAAAACAAGGAGCGCGTTTGCGTAAAGAAAGCTTTGCGTTTCGTTCCGCCGCGTCAGTTTCGCCGAATCGACGACAGGTGGAGTCCGAGACGACGGGAATAAATTACTTCTCTAGCACTTAAAAAAGAGTTAGTCGAGTGACACGATTAGCCGAAACGTTTTCTTCAAAGTTTCCTATGGAATACTAAGTGAGCGTTTCAATGCGTGACGAATCCTTACAATCAACTCGGCGTAACATTTCATCATCGTCGAGTTACGCGCGGCTTTTGTTTCAAATATATCTTAAACAATAATAATTACTTTTTTTAAATGCCAACCCAACGTAGAACCAACGTTAAAAGAACAAATTTCTTTGTCTTAGGATGAAAATGTATAAATTTTACCGTAGTAACGCAGTAATTCATTGTCAGTATAACCCAAAATGGTCAAAACAATTCAGCAAAATTATCTACTATTTTAATAATAATTAAAAAGTTTATGTAAAAAAATTTCAAAATAAACAAAATTCGAATTTTAAACATTTAATACCGGTATTGGTTTTTTTTTACTAATTAAGAGTAACTTTTCCTGTAACGATTGCCTTAGTCTTCCTTCTAAAACTGGCTATAGAATAAATAAGCTTAACTAATAGTAGGTGCATTTACTTAATCATAGCAAAGACAAAGGCAAGAGTATTATTGCAGGGGCAACTCAAATTTCTTTGAACTGTGACACAATAATTTTTAAATTACGAGATTAAGTGAATGCAACTACTGTACTGTATTTCCTTTTTAAATACGAGGAATATTAATTTGTAAAGTGCGGTTTGGTCATTAAAAAAAATTAACTCATAAGAAAAGGTTTTTATCCACAGTTTTAATTTACTACATAATAATACTGTATCTACCTCACAATTTTCTACATACATGTACAGTAATTGCCATCTCTTCAGCGCCAAATTTCGCTGATCAATTTTGTTTTCAATTTTTTCATAAAATTTTTTCTTTAATTTTTTTTTTTTTTTTTAGTTTGCTTTTCATAATTTTTTTTTTTTTTAACTTTAATTCCATAATTTTTTTTTTGATTTTTTTGTCAGTTTATTTGTTAAAATTGAAAAAAATATATATATTATATAATTATATGTATATCGGCGGCAGATTGTTATGCAGTGGAAGTGAAAAAGCTGTCGTTTAGATACAGGTACTAGAAATGTTTGAAAAGAAATGCAACTACAGTGTATAGATCATTATGTAATAACCTAAAACTGTCAATAAAAACCTTTTCTTACGAGTTAATTTATTTTAATGACCAAACGGCACTTACTTTACGAATATGTCTCGTATATTAACAGCGCATCCACAACTTCGGAGCTTTCTTATAAAACGAGCTAAAAAGTTGGAAACAATAGTGGCGCATGAATACAAAATATTAATTTTAAGCCATTGTTGTTTCCAAACCCTGATGCATCCGAATGAATAATCGACGAAAAAAAAAAACGTCAGAGAAGGTTCGATACGGTGGCTCGTAGCCCGGACCTGGGCGAACCCTGGCGGGGGAGACAAGAAATATTATATTAAAACATGCATATTTTATTGTGTTCTCGTTTCCATAGCGATTTTTTCCGAGCATTTGGCTCACATCTACCAAATATAATTTGTTCGGCGTACAGTATACCATCCTACTCCCCCCCCCCCCCCTCTTCAACCTAATCCAAACCCGCACATTATGGGAAAAGTTAGAACTACCGGTTTTCAAACAATTTAAAAATAAATATGCGTGCACAAAATTAAGTCAATTTTATATAAACATACATCGTAAGTCATTAAAAATTCTAAACTCCAAATTAAACAACAAGGAATAAAAATTTCACAGTAGGAAACTAAATATAATTTGATGGTTTGGGTGGGCAAAAATCAATTTACATGTACTGTATTTTCACACTTCTAATACCTCAAAAACCGTTGCGAACCGGTTCTATCAACACCCACCCACGGTAACCTTAACGTAGGATAATATGAACCCTTCATTTGAGCGGATCAATTTTATTTCCTCTCCCCTCACATTTGTTTTGCTTGCCTCGCTTCGATACAGGTACGGTTCACGTTATACTTAACGTTTCGGTAATAAATAAACCCCTAACGGAAAAAAGAAAGAAAAAAGCGTCGTCTGCTGCTACGCGTTTTTCGAGAGAAGCGGGTTTACATTTCGTTTATTAAATTTCTTTTGCAACACGTGGAAGGAAAATTACTAAGAAACACATATTGCGCTCTTACTATATACGCTACGTATATATTTACGTACACGCTACGGCACATGCGCGGTTCAAATGCTATAACTCGCTTTCCGTTCTCCACCCACAAGCACGCACGGATACAGTCGCTGGACACAAATTTAAGACTCGGGTTTTACCGGCAAATAGAAAACAGTGAAATGACTGTACATATATCTAATATGCACGAGATAATTCTCCGTTATTTTGAAATTACTATAAATAGGCTGCCATTGAAAAGTTAACCCAAGATATTTAATATTAAAAAGTGTAAGAATGGCTAAGATCCGCTTTCTAATTTTTTTTATCGTGATGAGACCAACAAAATAGCTGGCAAAAATTCGTATGAAAAAGTGAAACACCTATCGATTAAAAAGTCGTTACGAAGCGCTCAAAGTGAGCACTTCCGGTTTTGAGTAGCGTTCGCATTTTGTCCGGCGACTGCAGCCTTCCAGTAGCCAACTGCCAACCTACTAATTTAATAAAGCGAAGAAAGCCTGCGTGTTTTAATAAATGCTTTTCAAGAAAAAGGAAGCGGTGACTGCAGTGTTGACATCGCCTGTAGGCGGGTGGGAATAAAAAGAAGACGGTGTAGGTGGGACTCCATGATTATTTTTTATGCGTCGCTAACTCTTTTATTTTCTCCAAACATCTTTGACTAGCCTCCATCTTCGCGTGTCAATTTTAATTATGTTTCATCCAAACTATGTCACTCCATCTCCATCCACCTGAGTCTAGCACCATCAAAGATAAAAACAAAAAGATACTGTGATAAAGAAGAAACACGTGTCACCCTGGCGGAAACGGTCCGTTAATTAAAAAAAAATTAGAATTTGCGAAGAAATAAGATATTTCTAAAAAAAATATATTTCGCGCAAACTGTTTAAATGAATAAAATTTGGCTGTGTACGTTTTAACTTTTAAGCATGCACACAGCGGCGTAGCCAGGTTTGAATAGCAGGGGGAGGGCGACCACAAAATAAAAAGCCCCGATTACCAAAATTTATAATTTCAATTAATTATATTTATTCAAACTACCGGTATACAGGTATTAATGTGCAATACGTACCGGTATTTATTTATTATTAACATTTTCTTTATTTGCATTTAAAATGTTTTTATTATGTAAATTGTAGGCTGCTTAAAAATTGTAAATTTCAATGTTTAAAAGGAGTTTTGCAATCTATTAAATTGTCTGCGGACTGCATTGCTGCTAGCATTCGCTGAGCTTACGAGGCGCCAAATTTTATTTTTTAAAAAATTGTCAAATTTATTTTTTAAAAAATGGTCAAATTTATTTTTTAATTAAATGGTCAAATTAATTTTTAATTAAAGGGTCAAATTTTGTTTAAAAATGGTCTATTTTTTGTAGCCTTTCCTAAAGTTGGGCGGACCATGCACTCTTGGGGCCCTAGCGCAAAACATTTTTTGGACTCCTGGTAGCAAAATATTTAATGTTAAGGTTCCATACGACTCCCATAAGCTAAAAACAACTTCAGCACTCGCTCTTCTCCCACATTCTGCATTAAATGATACTGTACTCGGACAACGGTTAAAAAAAAATATTCGCCACTGCATGCACAGATTTCAAACTCACCCAGTTTAGCTCTTTTTCGATTTAAAAATGTATATTACAGTACTGTAGAAAATATTTTTTGGACATAATAACTTATAATTTTGCGCGTGTAAATTGAAAAACACTCGATGAGTTTGCACAAAATGTTTGCGCGTCTTTTTAACTTTCCACAAAAAACCAGTATTTATTTCCATTTTAAACTGAAGACAAGGGCGAAAGAAAGAAAGGTGAAAGTGACAGACGCAAATGAATCAAAAATGAAGTGTTGAGAGGTCACTCCCTCTCCTGGTCAAATGACCCCTAAAGCATTGGTGGAGTGAGAAAACGCTCGTCGCACGCTCCACTGACTTCACGTGATTTTAGTGGAAGTCAGCGGGAGACGTGTCCGAATCTCCTCGGGCAACTCGAGACAGCTTCAGGTGCCCGGCAGGTGGCGCTGTAAATTCCCTACCTCCACATCACGTCAGATAAAAAAAAAAAAAAAAAACCTTTCGAGACGGGTAATATTCATCTCTAAACGCTGTATGACATCATCAACAAAGATTGCGAAATTCTCGAACATATAATATCGTAATTGTAAAATTATCATTGTGGAAAAAATGCAATTCAATGGCGGCATTGAATTTTGCCAACAATAATAATTATAAAATTTAAATATATTTTCTAAAATAATACCTAGTATAATATTATATCAAGTGTATATAATACTACTGTATTGTAATTTAAATGAAAGATTACTATCAGAAAGTGGTCCCAGGTATGTGTTGATAATAATTATTATTATGAGAAATTTACGAAGCAGGCCTACAGCAATACACAGCACATATTGCTCTATTTTCTCTTGCTTTTTAAGGGGGAAAGTTTAATCACAAATAATTATCATGTGCGCGGGTGATGATGGGGGTTTCAAAAAATATAAACCCAAACAGCACCAATGAGATATTATCAGAAACGCTTCCAATTTAATCTCTAACGAGCCTACCCTCCTCTCAAATCCTCACAAATACCGTACTTCGCTCTACTCTTTTAGGCTACTTTTTTACATTACAGTACATGTAATCCACAGTACAGTAATACCGTACTCTACAGTTTGTGTTTGATCTGTTTTGACGCAAAAATTCTCCACAAAAACAGAATTACGTCAATCACGTGTTTGACTTAAGGTAACCTTACTGGTGCAAAGAAAATTACTTAATCAGAATCAATGCAGTAGATCTTATGTCAACGCAAAATGTAGCGTCGTACGAACACGGTAAAGATATAACGTTAGCAAAATTTTAATCGGTACGAAAAGTAGGCTACTGATCAACAGCACTCCCAAAATTAATATCCTCTATTACCGGTTTACATCTACGGTACATGCACCACTCATCTATTCCAATCTTATTCTTTTCTAATCCCCCCCCCCCCCCTACTTTGCTCTTCTGCTAAGATATTCTACTCTAATGTTATACAGTGTACTTCATCTGTGTTATTCATCTAATATTCTATTACTCTATTCATCTATTACTTTACTGAAGTTTACTCTATTGCTTTACTTTTCTATTCGTTTAACCTATTTGCCTACTCTTTTCTGTTCATCTATCTACCTATCTCAATTCACAGAGTCTACTTGTGCAGTAATAATAATGCACGAGCACTTTGTGTAATTGTCGGCTGCAATTAAGGCGGCCATTTTGTAAAAAAGCTCGTCGCGTTTTGTGTATTGACGTAAAAATTTGCATTAAAAAAGTCAGAATTGAAAAAGAAGATAAGGCGTTTCAATTCCCTGTCGGCGAGTTGAACGAAACGCTCGGCGTAACCGGGTCTGCACCACCCTCCCATCCACCACCCTCGCACCTAGCATTCATTATATGACGTAAATGCGCATAAAAATGAGCGGGGAATAGAAGGCGGCGTTTTCATTTTATGTTATGCATAATATACCCAGAGTCAATTTTTCTCCGAACGTAATTTGCGATGGGAACGTTACGCGGCGTTATTCTTACCTTTACTTTTAATGGGCGCAGCGGAAAGAGCCAGCAGACGCAACTTCTCCTTATCTTCTTTCGTCGATTTCCATTCAACCCTCTTCCCACCTCCAAATAAAAAAACTCACGCCACTACTACCCCCTCCCGTTACCGATACAATCTTCATCTGCTGACCATGAAGATCGGAAGTAATCAAACCAGAAACTCTCATTGAAAAATAAACGTTAAGAAAAACAATTAGCAAAGTAAACGCAAAAAATTAATTAAACGACTGGTTTTATGATTAAAATTTTAATACGAGAAATCTGCATTTAGGCAATTTTTTAGAAAAAAAAAATTGTTTTAACTAAAGCGTAAAAGTATAAGAGATACGGTAAGTTCGAAAACCTTTTTTACAACTCCCCACTACCACCCACTTCACCTATCTAAATGAGAAAGATAAGACAAAATGAAGGCGTTACGCTTTCTTTAATAATATATTAAACATTCTCGTTTAAGCTGACGAAGCACTAATCTTCATGTCAGCTGGGAGGATCAACAATCTTCATTTGCCTAACCCCCCAAACAGCCTCCTACTCGGTATTAAGCCCATTAATACGTGAGGGAGGGGGAAACGGTTAATTAAATATTAAGGTAATTCTTAGAGGCGAGTAACGCGTTACGTTCTAATTGCCCAACAGATAAGACTAAATCGATGTAGAATCGAGAATTAAAAAGCAGGATCTCGCTCGTTACTAAAACGTGTAATTATGGAAATAAACGTTTCGAGTAAGAAACACCGAAGGAAAGAAGAAAAAAATTAATTACGTTCTCTCTATCTCATTTTTTTCCCTCTACATGTTCAGCGGATAGGTGGCGCTCACCAAACAACGCCAATTAGACATTAGACTCAAATTGAATTGGAGGAAGAACAACTTAAAATCACTTTGAGCGATTTCAGTTTAAACAAATACAAAGGTAATTTCTTTGAAGAATATAATAATATAATTGCTATGATCGGTAGAACGATTTTTTTTAAAAAAAATTACTACCGGCAGCCTATATAAAATTGAATTTTTATTTTGAAGAAAAATTAAAAAGCTTATTCTATTAAAATATATATATATATATTTATTATTTTAATAGTGTGTAGCTTAATTCAACTTATGACACTGTACGTAGTCTACATGTATAAACAAACAAATGTTTATTCTGCATAAAGCGCCTCAAAGAATTTATAGTACTGTATACCACGAATAAACCAATGCGTATGGGTCTGCAATACTTTGGAAGTAAACTGTGGAACTATCTGTTAGTTACATACAGTATCCCGATAACCAATTTATCAATGTTCAAACAAAATCTGGATAATATCTTAGTCTCTAAGTACTCCTTTATAACGAAATCTGCTCTCAGAAGCCTAACTCAAAGCATAACGGAGTCTGTTTATTAGTTTTAATTGTACACAATGTTTGTACACCATTTATACTATGATTTGTTGTATCAACATTTAATGATGTCCTAAAGCACACATAACATTTTTCTCATTGGCATTTTTTATTAATAACACCAAAACTTTGTTTTAATCAATTGTTTGTTGTTCTGTTTTGCACCTCTACATAAAATTACTGGTCTCGAAGCTCGCGGAGCGCGGAATACTGGCGTCATACTGTGCTTATGTTCCGATGACGCCATCACCCATAGCTCTTATTTTGATTTCACTTAATTTAAAATTATTAAGATATATTCGAAATACTGTACTCTTAATTTTCCTTTCTTAGTATATTAATAATTTATAGTCTAATTAAGTATATATATATTTTGCTTTTATATTTCGGTAGATGATGTAATTATTATTTTGTAATGTAAGGGACTTACACTGCTGCCTTATTGCATGCAGTACCCTTTATTTTTATTATTGTATGGGGGTAAACATGAATTAAAACCTAAACATTACCAAATGAAGGACGCTATTCAAAGGATTCCCTGTAGTAAGTCAGTTTTTGTAAATTAATTGATATCGGGAAAATATTTTTTAATTCTAGATATATATAGATTATAGATAACAAAATCAATACTGTAAAAACATGCCTTCTGCTGCTTACGGATTAACAAATTGGAAATGTTATAAATTTCCATTACCGGTATAAAAACCATTAATTTAAATTGACAAAAACTAATCGATAGCGTTTGAAAAACCAAAAAAATGTAGTCTAAATTAATCGCGAGGTTGTCTCCGATAATAATTATTGTATTCTTAACAAAATTGTGAATTGGTGGATGGAAAGAAAGGAAAAGAAGGAGAGAGATATGTTTGGCGTAATTAGCGAATGTATGGTAGTCGATGTGACTCGAGGCGGAATTTTGCCATAAAACAAATGAGCGATTTGAAAACGATATCTTTGATGAGCGCAACCGAAGCGGATTAATCAAAAAATCGATCGCACCGTGCACAACACGTATCGCAACTGGCGACATCTACGAACAGCAGGTGAAAACGCAAAAACAAAAACAAAACGAAAAAATTCTTCAAATAGCAAACCGCTCAAAAAAAAAAAAAAATTCTCCTGAAAATAACAAATTTAAGAAAAGCAAAAGAAAAATTTAATTAAAACAAATTTAACGTAAAAAAAAAAGTCCATGCGAAAATTTGCAGTCAAATTAGTTTTGGGGGCATTGATTCTTTGAAATAAAATGAATATTTTTGTTATCAATTTTGCGACAAAGTTTTAGTCTGTAAACAAGGTATATGCGTAAACAAAAACCGACAAATTCTCCATAAATTTGTTTGCTTTTTTTTAATAAAAAATGTAACCCTTTGGATTAGTTGCTTGGTTTATCTAAAATTAGTTGTATTTAAGCTTTGTTTTAAGCGAGGCACAATTTGTCTCAATTTAGCGCCCCTTTTCGGTTGCGCTCGGTTCCTGACAACGGTCACTTATTGCCCCCCTTCACCACGCCACTGCTGCTGAGAACTATAAACCAGGTAAGAAAATTTCAGTAAGAAATAATCAAATAACTCCGAAATTATTTTGTGTTGATATTAATACCGCGACTGAATGGGTGGAATGCATAAAAATAAGCTTTAGCAAAAACCTTAATTTTCTAAGCAAAAGCTTCATTCCCCGTGTGCATAATCTTAGCTAAAACTCGAATTGTTAACGAAAGCTTAGGTGACGTCACCTTCGCCATTACGCTATAAACAAAAGTGACGTCATCTAAGCTTTCGCTATTTAAGGTTTTAACTAAAGCTAATTTTTATGCATTCCACCCATTGTTTGTGAAAATTAAGTTCCAGTGTGCTCCGGCTTATTTTCACCACTGCTGACAATAATTATTTATTTTTTTTTTTAAAAAAAAAGTTGTTCATTTTAGATGTAATAATTTACTAGCGTCTTAAATTAAGTTCCGGGTAGGGGTATTAAAATTAAACACTTAAAATATAAACTTTTCACCTCTAGAAAAATTATGCATCGAACTTAATCTTAAAACGACCCCAGAAAGCAACTTCCCACCCAAGCCCACCGTGCAATATTCGTACTAAAGAATCTATTTATTAGCAGCGAGCCAAAGTTTATCGTTAGAATGAAAGCAATAACAAAAACATGAGTAAAACCTCAAACATACAAATCAATTTTCATTTTTTGAAAGTATGATGCCTTTGCAACGCCATCGAACATTTTGAAAGCGAATCTTACACGGATCGTTAGCTTTATTAATAACGTGACGCAGTCGAATAATAAAATATATAAAAAAAAGAAAGCGTAACGATTGAAGGAAAGAAAAACGTATCCAGCTGCCTTGTCAAAAAAAAAATGTGTATTTATAAACGAAACATAATAACGTTTCAATTTTTCTTGCAGACATTTTATAGACACGCGCGCGAGTGAGTTAACGCACTAAACAAAACACATACCGAAGGCGATGCCAGCGCCCTCTTTCGCTTCTACACCGACGCGACCGTGCGGCAAAAATATTAAATTTTTCGTAATAACCAACTCCCAGGTGATAAATTTAATTTACTAGATAAGTTATGTTACTAATAAATTAAGAAAAGTAGAGTTAGAGGGAGTGGAAGTGGGAGGATGGGAAGGGGAAAGAAAGTTGGGAGAAAAAGAAGGAAAAGAAGGAGAGGGAAAAAAATAATCCCATTAGCGAAATAATAAATTACGAAATTCATGCGCGTTAATATACACACTTTGCGAGAATTAAATATCTATACGTATATTTACGTAACGTAGAAGGTGAAGTTTAAAGCCCACCCACGGTTTTCAATCACGCTAATCTAGCATCGCATTGAAATTTTTTTTTTTTTGCTATTTTCAATTAAATAAAATTTAATTTGAGTTGCATCAGAATTATTTTATTTTCCTTGTTTCAATTATTGCATATTCGTCACACTTTTGATGCCACTTTAAGTCGGTTTTAGTGAGAATTTTAAAAATTTTAGCAAAACAAACAACATTAGATTATTAAAAAAAAAACAATTGCTAGTGAATTATTGTCTCAAAATGAAAAACCTCAATGCAAGTAAATCTGGGATAACTTTAAAGCAACATTATGGGATTAATAAGTTATAAATAAGCATTGTGTTTTTTTTTTCATGCAAAATTCAAACCTGGGATCCGATTAAGTCGTTTTTAATGTATTTATATAGAAAAAAAATGACATTGTAGCCGATATTCGTTACTTTAGATATTCGTCATTTCCTCTGGAACGGATTAATGGCAAATATGGGAGTTCCACTGTATTTAAAAAACCATACAGGTACTCTATTGGTAAACCCTTATATAAAATTCCAGGAGAAAAAGCTGTATAGGCCTACCTAGAGTGTATAGGATCTTAATTTAGTATCTTTCGTTTAGTTCTTTAAAGCTTTGAAAAGTTATGCAGTGCTTTTAAGTTTTAACAGTTACGAGTCTAACTAAAATTTTGACGAGTGGTTTGAGAAGTGTAGGTAGTGTTATTATAATGATTCCGAAGGGTTTAACGCCTTGTTGAGGTTCATGGGAACCGCGTTCAGTTAATTAGTCATGACGTATGGCTTTCCCGCATCCATCGCTTCCGCCCTCTCCAAAATTCAGTGTTCCATCGTCCCCGATGACGTTAAACCGCCATTCCATCATTCCAAAACGAAACTTGGAATTAAAAAATAGCGTTTTCATCGATAACCTATAATTAATCGGCGATAATTAAGCATTTAAAATCGGGAACGGCGCTCTGTTGTTGACGAGAGACAGGGAAATCAGCGTGTTGAGCTAACCTCATAAATGGCCTCCAGCCGCCATTTTGAATCCCCAACTGACTGCTGCCATCCATTAGCCTCCTCTCCCTCCCCCTCCGGACGGGCTAATCGAAGCCAACGTGCCCGCTTAATAACTGCTGTTGGAAGAAATTAATCACCTTGTTGCGGCTTTCTTAAATAACGATAGGAGCGGCTGCCGAACCGATCCGTGCCGAGTCGAGAGAAGCGCCGTCGCTGCCATTAATCCCGCCATTATCGGTGAGTTTGGCCCATTTAATCGCACCTCCGAAACGATAGAGTTGGAGATTAAGCTCGTCAATCTGCGTCAACCAGCTTAATTGGCTTTCCCCACGACCTTTCACCTCTGTCGACCTCAACCAATTTGAGGCAAATTCGCTCAAATATTAGGCGCGCGCGCGTTGAATCTACTGAGAGAATGGGAGGAGTTTGAGTCAGAGAGAAAAGTTAGGTTAGGTAAAAATTAGGACCCCCCGCTGACTTCCTTATCTCTTCGCGTCATTCACGCAAGTATTAACAAAAAATACGATAAACCCCGCGTTTCGCGTATTTTTAATGTGTTTTCTACTGTACTGAATTGTGGTGGATGATATTACTGAGTAGGCTACAATCACAAAGAAGGAGTATTTTACATGTACATGTACTGTATATTTCATGATCATCTGGAGATGAAGATTTATTCAATTCTCGTTTTACACTTACGGTATTTATACTAAATAATATCTATGTTGTTGATATATAAAAAAAAAAATACGGGATTCCAAAAAAATAACGTTACATCCAAAGTAACATTATTATTAGTAAGGATGTTATAACCGAGTTCAACTGTTTCTACAATAATAAATTGCAACTAAAATACTCGTAATATATCTGATTATATCAGTTAATATATTAGACTTTTTGGTTACTTTTATCATTACTTTTACTATGCGATTAAATAAATCTTAACTTAAAATTCTCTTCTATCTGTTCAAATCTGTTCAAATTCCATCGAAAGGGCACGCAAATCTTCCAAAATAAGTTGAAGTAATTGAATATAAAAAATGCACATATAGTAATTCTTTTTTAAAAAAAAAAGAAGTTTATTTCATTTCATCTCACGTTAGAGAATGAGTAGTGGCGCGCACTCTTTTCTTCGTGTTTGATATTTAAATTTCACGAATTTAACGTCACTCACTTAGATCGTTTTTCGCGTTCAGTTCCCTCTCACAACACGGTCTACCTGCCATTTCCTGCTTTAATCAAAAAGGCCGCGATCTTTATTTCGTATTTAATTTGACGGATTCCATATCTCTCTCCCCTCCATCACTCTGCCTCTATCTATTTCATCCTCTCTCCATCGAAGGATTCGTATTAGCTGCCAAATTACTCGAATGTTGAACCGGCGACGAAAAGCACTTGATATCCAACAAACAATTCGCATGGAAATGCGATCGTTGTGCCCCCACCATTCCCAAGCCTCCCTCTTTCACTCTTTTTTTTAGACGAATGCTGTCTATGAAAATATTTTCCTTAGAAACCACACGTGTTTTCAAATATTCTGATACTATAATTACCGGTATAACAGTTTTTTAAAAAAATAGGATAAAAGAGCAAAAATTCCCAAAAATGACGTCATCTTTATTAGGTAAGATTAACATCAAATTGTACAAATTTGAAAATTCCAACATTCAGTAACTTAATAGCCTCTGTATAATGCTAAAACGACGTGAAACGAAACACTTTGCGAATTGTTTTGTTTTTTTGAGATTTTCAAATTACTGCTTTGCATTCTATACCAATTTAACAATATGTGGCTTGCATAGGCTACTGTATGATCAAATGAATGTACTGTATAAATTTTGTGATTTATGTTCTCTCGACACGGTTTGTGTTCCCAGGTGTTGAAATGTGGAGCGATGAAACGCGGATGCAAACAATGGCATCAATTAACAACAAACGCGAAACAGATGATTTGTTTGAGGGGGTGAGAGGAAGAGAAAAGAAAATTCGCATCCGCCGCGACTAATACGCGCAAATTATATACAAGTCTAAGAGAGATATCAGAATGTATCGATAAAGAAAAGACGAAAAAATGCTTCAAACTGTTTTTCTTTTCTTCACTTTTTTTTTTTATTATTTCGGCAAATAACAAGCAGCTGTTCCCGATTTCTTTTCCATATCTATATTTTCCAAATCATCCATCAGACTGCGTACATGCAAATGGGGTGTTAAAGTATAATTTAGAATCTTTTCTGAGGATGGGTGGCCGGGAGATGGGAGGAGGGGAGCAGGTGGCGCTAATGGCGTTTATAGCGAGTGACAAAAAAATATATAGATAATAAGCTATTCCAATCTCCTTCCCGCCCTCCCCCACCCACCGCGACAACACCCACCCACTCGCTCCATTCGCGCAATGGCATATCTCTTTTAAAAGATCATTAGACGACAAATTTGAGGGGTGGTGCCACTCAGGCCCGGATTCATTTCTCCTCGTCGGTAAAACACAAAAAAATTCCCGGTGAAACCCGAGAAAAATCAACGGGGAATTAAAAGTTAAATGTTTGCAATAATTAAAAATAATCTCAAATTCTCATAAAATACAAATTCGAAAAAAGTAAAAATCTTTAATGTCTAAATTAAGAAAATAAAGAAATTAAAGTTTCCTCAAAAAGAGGAGAAAAGTTAAAGGCTTTCAAATAATATACAAAAATTATGAAAACGTTAACAACTCAAAATAAAAAAAAAATTCTAATTAATGTGTAATCAATGAGTCAAATTCTCAAAATCTTAAAGCAAATTACAGTATAAATCAAAATTTGAAAATTCTACCATCACAAATACGAATAGAATCTTTAGAAATAAATCCTTCATCTAAAATCATAATTTTCAGAATAAAAAAATCATGTGCTTAAAATCCGGCCCTGCTCAACCACCACCTCCTTCCCCATAACTAGCACACTTTGTAACCATAATTTTGCTGAATCAACACATAATCGGAAAAAAAAAACTTCTTTAAAAAATAAATCCAAAAATCCAAACGACTGTCACTTCCGATCGATCATCTTCCCCTCCACTTCTATTAATCTGAATGCGCATGCGTTTAATCACACCCCAACAATTTCACTTTTACAATAGGGTTACTATTATTTTCAAAGATAAGTCAATTGCTTGGGGAAAGAAAATAAGTCACATTTTTCTCTTCTCAAAATATTTTTTTTTTACTTCATAAACAAAATCAATAAAACCCAATCTAATATACTGTCTTTTTTTTAATAAGGAAACTCATTATGCAGTTTAAGATACCTTAAATGTGAAATTAACCTACCGTGTAATGTCACAAAATTCCGCAATTTCTTTTATCAGATGATTGAAAGAGAATTAATTAACGACTTTTCTTACCTATTAAAAGAAAGACATTGATTAATTAATAGTCAATTAAAACAATATTAATGTATGATTGAAGCAAATAACTGAGAAATGAAATTAATTAAATTTGCATGCAAAAAGAAAGCATCAAAATTCAATTGTTTATACATATTATACTCGTACCAGTACTTAATAAATTAAATAATTTCTTGTTAATTTTATTAATGCTTTTTTTTCAATTTTATTTCATTAATCTACAATAACATTTACTTGATATACTCGTAACAAACAATTTAAAATGATGAAAAGTGCGCGTGTAACACGTGTCACTTAATGCGAGGTAGAGAGCCTATATGATATTTGGGCAAGAGAGTGGTCATGAGGGAAATCGCCGCCATGTTTTTCCTAACCTGCTGG
>JAQGAZ010001645.1:0-26201 GCA_034692225.1 Polydesmus complanatus
CCCCCCCCCCCCAGACCCAATTTTCTTTCTCTCACAATTCAATCGCCTTACAGTCTTTTCCCCCCGCTGCTCCTCTCTTCAGCGCCCCTAGCGACCGAATGTCCATAATACGGAAGCCGCGCTTGGCACTCTCTCTCTCTCTCTGCTCATCATTTCCCTTTTCCCTTTTTATTTTATTTTATTCTGATTTGGCCCTAATAATTTTGTTTTCTTGGATGCGCTTCCTGTCGATTGGCGGGTGGTGGGCGTGGCTCCGGAGAGGGATAGAGAGGGAGGGGGTTGGGGGGGGGGGGGGAGAGATTGATCTCATAAATATCCATTAACGCAGCTGGAATCGAGTCAACATGCTCAAATTATGTGCGGGGAAAAAAGAAAATGCTGAAGAATTATTTTGTTTGTCACCCAAAAAGACGCCATCTTTTTTCTTTCTTTCTTTCTTTTTCTTCTATTTTTTTTTTATTTATTTTTGTGAAAAGCCGAGCGAGAAAATTGCTGTTTACAGGGTGAAACGCCATCGGAATGCAATAACATTATTTTATTCGCTTCTTTTTTAATGTATGGAAACAAAAATAATTGAATTTTGACATTCCATATTTTTTCTTCCCCATTGAATGTAATTGTTGTTGTTTTAAGTATGGCAGTCGAATGGATTCAAAATAATATTAGTATTTTTCAAGTCCTGTATGGGACAAATTGAATTTAACGTTCCGAAATTTCAATTTATTCCTTCATTATTATTTTTATTATTGTTGTTGATGGTTTTTAAAGTATGGCACAAGTTGGATGCAAAATTATTATTAATGACGTAGTTCGCGGTACTGTATTGATTTTATTTTTTATTATTTTTGAAGTATGGGCACAAATAAATCAATTGAATTCAAAATTGTATAAATTTTAATGTGATTTTGTTTTCGAAGAAGTATGGCACAAAATTTAATTCAAAATTTTTAAATTTAATTGTATGGAGTAAAATTGCTCAGTGTTAGTTGCTTAAGTGTTTAGTAAACACCACGCAGATGAAAGATTTAGTGATCGATTTTAGAGTTTACCACTTGTTTTTTTTTGTGATTAGTGAACGATTTTGAGAGTTTAGTAAATAATTTTTGAGAATTTAGTACACGATTATAAAGTTTAGTAATCGATTTTTAGAGTTTCTTAACTGACTTTTAGAGTTTAGTGAACGATTTTAAAGTTTAGAGAACAATTGTAAGAGTTTTGTAATCAATTTTTAAGAGTTTAGTGAGCGATTATGAAGTTAAGCAACCGATATTTTGGGATTAGTGAACGATTTTGAGAGTTTAGTAAATAGTATTTAAGAGTTTAGTACACGATTATAAACTTTAGTAATCGATTTTTAGAGTTTCTTAGCTGACTTTTAGAGTTTAGTGAACGATTTTAAAGTTTAGTAATCAATTTTTAAGAGTTTAGAGAGCGATTATGAAGTTAAGCAACCGATATTTTGGGATTAGTGAACGATTTTGAGAGTTTAGTAAATAGTTTTTAAAATTTAGTATACGATTATAAACTTTAGTAATTGACTTTTAGAGTTTAGTGAACGATTATGAAGTTTAGTAATCGATCCCTGAGAATGTGCCTTCCGCCCTGAGGCCCCTCCGTAGTCCGACTTGGGCCTAATTGGAAATCCCGTTAATGAGTTTAGTTTTGAATTTAAATTTTGTTTCAATTGTACGGCTGAACTTTACTCCAAAAAATTCTAATTTTCTTCCGGAATAATTTTATTGGCCGGCGTTTCAATTGTTTGCGTTGCGCTAATTTTATTTCTATTTTTGTTGTTTCGCGTTTTGAACTCGCGCAACCTGTAAACGCGCGCGAACTGATGTTTATTAATTGCGTTCGTATTGTTTGGCTCCCCCGCGCACGCGTGTGGGCTCAGTGCGCAGGCGCGGGTAATTAATTATGACGACTCATTTAAATGAAACGCGAGTTAATTTGTTTATTCACGTGAGAATTAACTCTCTTCGTCGTCTTCCATTTTTATTTATTTCTATTATTATTTTTATTATTATTATAATTTATTTGCTATTTTTTTTTTTTATTTATTTATTTAAATGAGCGAAAAAGACGGAAGAAGACAATTTGATTAATTAGGCTCATTAATTAATTAATAGCGTTCGCCGTACACGTTTCTTTCGTCGACTAATTAAACGCGTGACGTCATCGAGACTAATGTTATTTTGTTTTTTGTTTGTTTAGTGTGGGGCCAAGGGGTTATTCCGCACTCGTCGCGCCCCTCGCCGGACATCGAGGACTACGAGGAAAGTGACTACGAGTACGAGGGGGAGGCCGCCCCCCCGCACACCGTCACTTCCCCGCCCAAGGGAAACGCCACTAGGTAAGTTTTCACGCTTTTCTTTTTCCGTTTGCGCGGGTTTTCGATAGCGCGAGATCAATCAAAGAAATCAAAGCTCACGAGTCATCAAAATCAATATTTTGATATTTCTAAACCAAGATCATTAAACGGAAGATCAACTAAATCAAAAGGATTAATACTTGTAAGTGAACCAAGATCGCGGGTCATTAAGGCAGGATCAATTTTTTTAGGACTCGAAATCAAAATCACCAAACAAAATATCTGTTATCTACATGTAAGATCTCTAAACAGGTAGACCGAGATCACCGGATCGTTGATTCAGGGTTTATTAATCTAGATTAATTAGTGAATTAAAATCTCCATATAGGATTTAAAAGGCTTTTTATTTAATTTACGCGTGTGTTTATAAATTCGTTTAGAAGAATTGTTCGCTACCACACAAAAGTCGTTTAGTATTAGAGAAATCGTTCAGTGTTAGAGAAATCGTTCAGTGTTAGAGAAATCGTTCAGTGTTAGAGAAATCGTTCAGTGTTAGAGAAATCGTTCAGTGTTAGAGAAATCGTTCAGTATTAGAGAAATCGTTCAGTATTAGAGAAATCGTTCAGTGTTAGAGAAATCGTTCAGTATTAGAGAAATCGTTCAGTATTAGAGAAATCGTTCAGTATTAGAGAAATCGTTCAGTATTAGAGAAATCGTTCAGTGTTGGAGAAACCGTTCAGTGTTAGAGAAATCGTTCAGTAGTAGGCCTACAAAAATCGTTTAATATTGTACAGTATTATAAAAATCGTTCAGTAGTGTGAAAGTCGTTTCATAATTATAAAAATCGTTCAGTACAGTACAGTGTAGTACAAAAATCGTTTAATGTTAGAAAAATCGTTCAGTAGACACTGAACTGTTGTCACTGAACCAGAATCGCCGAGTAATATGGATCATTAAACCGAGATCAAAATTTTGAGATCACTAAACCGTTGTCACTAAACATGAATTAAACTAGGATTAATATTTTGATTAATAGAAAGATCACTCGCCTCGCTGTTGGGAAACCGAAATCGCTGAACCAGGATCAGTTAACATAAACAAAAATCGGTTAATCGTAGCTCACTAAATCGAGCTGGCCGAATCTAAATTACCAAACCAAAAGTGAGCTGAACAAAAGCTAAACTAAAATCCAGTAGACTACTAAACAAATAACCACGTCTGGTCATACTACGTCACTAAATAAACCTAGCCAATCAAAGATCGATAAGCCCGGAGACGATTAATAAACCAAAAGATTAAAATAAGACGGAGATCATTAAACAAGAACCATTAATTAAAGATCACTAATTTTACCTTATTATCATTTAACTATCTTTATTTAGTGAACATTTTTCGTTATTTAGTTTTTAAATGAAGGTTAAGCGTTGAGTAATATCTTCATTTAGTGAAGTTGTGTGTGAGCGGACTTTGCGTTAGTGAACTTGACACGGAACCTTATCTTTAGTTTTACGACTAGCGTTGAGTGTTTAGGAGGGGTGGAAGATAAGTGGGGTTGGCTTAAGTGGTTGATTTTGAAGGAGGCATAATTTGTTGGGAGATTAAAGATGGCGGCGATGGCGAATGAGAAAGCGATAAAGACGTTAGGCGGAGGAGGATTAGACGAGAGGAGATGAGCGGATGTGAAACGGAATCCACGCGATGCGATGCTCCGATATGATATTTTGATGGCGACGAGATAAGATGGCCGCCCGCTTTTCATACCAAATTATTTTTCTAAAAATAACCGCAAAAAAGTGTCACTTTCCTCTCTCTCGCCCTCTAATTTAATTAGAAGAACGTAAGACTCTTGTGACGCAATTAACGCTCTTGAGTTTCATTACAAATCTATTTCGAGGAAATTGATATTTCTCACTGCGCCATTTTATTATTTTTATTATTATTAAAGGAATGGAAGTGCGTGAAATTCGAAACCAATTTTTATGCTCTCAAACTCCGCCATATTGTTTTTATTATTATTATTATTATTTAAAAGTAATTTTTTCTTTTTTAATTTCAATGAATAAAAATGGTAACTTAAGCTTTAGAGTTAAATCTACGTGGATTAAAAAGATATTAAGAAGTAAGAGCGGAGTTGTTGTTGCTGCTGCCCCTTATTACGCGTATTCGCTTAACACTGTGTAAACAATACGATGGTTGCACCGCACGGCACAGTGTGTTCAGATAGTCGGTGTGCGCTCGTGCTAGGGTAACGTATCTCGAGTGCACACTAACTATCTGAACACGCGATTCTCGATTTCTTTCTCAGCTGGGTAGATCTAGTGTAATTTATATCTTCGAATAAATCTACGTTGCTGCTACTACGTAAAAAAAATTTAAATGATACATTTACGGTTCTACGCATGCGCGCACTTTTTTTAATTTTTTTTTTCTTAATCCAGCTTTAGTAAAACTTAATTTTTTTAAAACGAGATTAAAACCTTAACAATGTTTTTTTGTTTTTTAAATAATTAAAAAAAAAAATTTGCGCATGCGCAGATCTACGTATTTTTTTTTTTTTTAAAAAAAAATTTGTATTGATGAGTTTAAAACGCGGTTTTAAGTTAAAGCAGATGATTTTAAGAGCTCCAATCGTCACGTGGTAATTTTTGTACATTGTACAGGGTGAGCTAAGATTTTCTGTGTTTTTCCAAGATAAGAGATAAAATTTTTAGTAAGGACGCACTTTAGTCCACTTAACGTTTTCCCTAAACTCTTTTTTTTTATTATGATTCTTTTAATGCTTTTATTACTAATTTTTTTTTTTTCTTTTTTGGAGATGCGAATTGTCAAGTGCAATTTCTTTTCTCTCGAAAGATGAAGAGGTGGAGAGTGGTAGCGGGCGGAAGTGGGGGGGGGGGGGGGGGGTGTCGGCCATTTTTAAAAAGCACTTAGCTCGAATTTATCTAAAAATGTTTTTTGGTTAATAAAATTTGCGTAAATTGTATTTAGCCGATGGAATCGCAGGGCGCATGCGTCGAAAGCTAAATACGAAAAATTGACTTTGTGACGTTTTAAGCGCACAAATTACACTCCTCCCCCTTCTCTCTCCCTCCCTCCCTCTCTCCCCGCCTCCCCCATCCACCGCATCCCTTTTTATCCCTCTTTTCCTCTAAAATCAAATTTGCGCTCACTCCTATCCCCATCTCTCTCTCGGCTTTTCATTTGCCTTTCAAGCTCTCACTAATTCAATTTCATCCGCTCGCACCAGCCAGCCATATGACGTCATACTCTTTCCCTACTCCCCTCCCCCACGCCCTCCAGCGGTCAAAAGTCACGCCGTATCTAATTGCTAGCCACCGCTCACAAAATTAATTACGTGTTTTTTTTTATTAATAAAATAAAATCAAAATTACTCTTTGTGATGAAAACTCTCATCGCGCACGCGCACCTCTACTTTTAATAACGCGCAAATTTTTAGTTCGAAGTTTATTGCGCATGCTCAGGCAAAAAAACTAGTTAGCCCTTAACTAGTTTTCTCTGCATTTTATACACGGTGTCCACAAAAAAACCGAACCCAACTGAATGAGTTGGGAGAGGCACTTTTTTTTTACGGACACCGTGTATTATACAGTATAGCGCATTTTTGAGATTTTCTCGCCGGCGCTCAAAATCGAAGTATGTTAATCGAAAAATTCACAAAAAGCTGTTTCAAATTGAAATTAAAAAAAAGTTAGAATTTTTAAAGGGCGGAAGGGAAGTTTTGTTCCGGTATAAATCCGCCGCCATATTTAACGGAGGAGCTGATTGGTTGCGTGTGTGACGCTCGAACGACGCTTTGTTTAACATTCCTCGGCGCTCAAACTCTTTTTCCGCTACGTAAATTGTGATTTGGCCGTGGGGGGCTCACTCCCTCTCTCCCCCCCTCCCCCCCCCCCCTCCCTTAACCAACCAACCGGGGGTTAATGCGTCACAATTTAAATGAAGACTAATTACTTTTCGGGTTTTGCTTTCCATACTTTTTTTTTTTTTTCGTTGCGCTGTTCGATCGATTTTAACCGCTAAAAAATGTGTTTAATGAGAGCAGGGATGGTGTGAAGGGGTGGTGGGGGGTGAATGTAATTAGGTTGTAAGATCATCGTGTGTTTTAATTGCCACGAGGATTATTAATTAGCTAATTAGCTCGGACGACAAAAACCCAAAGAAAAGACGTAAATCTCCACCGCTTTTTTCTTCTTCTTTATTTATGTATTTTTCTCATCGTCTTAGAGCTTCAAATTTTCCTTCATTAATCAGCTGACTAAGAAAATTATTAATAAAAAAAAGCGAGTGCACGCTAGGTGGAGCTAATAACGCGGGCGCGAGGTGGCGAAACGCTCTTCGCGGTTTGCGTTCGAACCGCTTTCACAGAAACACTGACAGGGGCGGAGGTACTATTCTGGGGCCCCTTTTTCATTACTCGTCCACCGGCAACGTCTTTTTATCCTAGTGTTTGGGTTTGTAGGATGCTACTAACATAAGTAAGCGTCGTATTGGGTTGGTAGCTTTCTGTTGAACTTGCATTCGTTTATTAAGTGGGTTTAGTAGGCGTTTTAAATGCATTTTGTGTTTAGTGATTGTTTTTTTCAGAGTTTAGTGATTGCTTTTTTCAGAGTTTAGTGATTGCTTTTTTCAGAGTTTAGTGTTTGTTTTTTTTATCACAGTTTAGTGATTGATTTTTTCAGAGTTTAGTGTTTTTTTTTTTTTTAGAGTTTAGTGATTGCTTTTTTTAAAGTTTAGTGATTGTTATTTTTTTATCACAATTTAGTGATTACTTTTTTTTCAGAGTTTAGTGATTACTTTTTTTTTCAGAGTTTAGTGATTATTTTTTTAAGTGAGAGTTTTATTAGTTTAGTTTTGAAAGTTAGTAAGTTATTTGCTATTTTACTTTAGTGGTTGAAGTTTAGTGAGTATTTATCGAGTTTAGTAATTATTTTTGTTAGTTTTTAGTGCGCTTAAGAGATAAGTTTGTTCGCTTTTAGTGAATTTTTGTTTAAATTTAGGGTGGGGTTTAATGCGAAGATGAAAGAGTTTAGTTGCACTTGCCTTTTAGTATTATTTCTAAGCCCTAATAAAAGTGTCCATACGTGAATCTTAAGCGTTGAGTGTGGCCCCTAAAAGACTTATTTTGGTCCTAGTGTAAGTCCGTGTCTATATGTGGCGGAGATGACGTTATTAAAACGTGTTCCCGGTGCGCGTGCTGCCACGTGATACCTGCGTACGTGGAGATAATGACACTGCCGCCGCCTTCTCCTTCTTCTTTTCTGCCGCGCGTCATTTTTTAATGATTTATGGAAGTTGAGATAATTTTTTTCGATAAAAAAAAAAATTGCGCCGAGCGTAAGTTTTAATTGAATTTCACCCGCCATATTTAATTTCAAGGGAAATATGGCGGGAAGACGAAACGGAAGAAGAAGAAAAAAAAAGGTGCTCGCGTTTTGAGGGAACAAATCAACTAATTTGAGATGTTGTTCTACTGCGCATGCGCACTTCACTCTTTGGCGCCTAATAAACATTTTTATTAATCGACGTATTTGCGTTTCATTATGGCGGCTTTTTTCTTGCTTTTCGTCGAAGATTAAATTTCATCAGGGGGATTTACGCGCTTCCGGTGCGTAATTAAAGCCATGATGGCTTAAACACGTATTGTTTTTTAATGGAGGGTAATTTGTTTTTTCTCGTCCTATGTAAATCTCGTTTTATTTAGTAATAATTTGGTTTTAGCTAAATCTCACTATTTGAATCATCTAGCGTTTTGTAAATCTTATGTAAATCTCGCCATCCTACGACGTATTAGTCTTATGTAAATCTCATTATTTTTCTCGCAAATCTCGTTTTCCTAAATGATTTAGTTTTATGTAAATCTCGTTTTACCAGACTTTAGCTTCTACGTAAATCTCGATTTGCGGGGATTCGGTTTTATGTAAATCTCATGATCCAAAGATTTGGTTTTTGTAAATCTTGATCCAAGTTTTAGTTAATTTTAATTTTTACATTGATTTGGTTTTATGTAAATCTCAAGATTCCGAAATCTAGTTTTTTTTGTAAATCTTGATTTTCAATGAATTAATTTTAATTCAAATCTTATTTTTACAGTGACCTGTTTTTTTTTTTTTTTTTGTAAATCTCGGTTTACATTGATTTCTAGTTTTACCAGATCTCGTTTAAAGAAAAATCCCTTTTGTCGCCGCTTAAACTTAATCTAGATCAAGGGGATGGCGAGTGGGGGTGGTGTTAGTCCGGTGCTTAAAGTGCTCATTAGCCAGTGCTGTCGTAAAAAAAATGTTTTATTGACGTCGAAACCGGAAGTTAAGTATTTTATTGACGTCGAAACCGGAAGTTAATCGTTTTATTGACTGCCGCGAATGAGCCGAGAGCATAAAAAAAATAAAAATAATGGTTATTTTTATTGGGCGAAATAAAACTCTGGGTTTTCATTTGCGCGAGAATTTCGCGTAATCCAAGTTCGCGCGAAGTGAGTTTGAAGAAAGGAAACTAAAGAGTTTGCGCATTGTAAATGAACGCTAGATGCGTAGGTGTTGCGCGCAAACTCTAGGGAAACTCAGTGAAAGCGCCGTAATAAAACTTCTACTGTATTTCCATGTACATTACAATGCATGTAATACGAATCCCTCTTTTCTTCCCTTCAATCGATGTGAGCATGCGCGGTGAGCGATTATTAGAGCGCGTGATTTTATTCCGCATATATCTGCAGGAGGAGGAGGAGGACCGGAGATAGATTTTTAATGGACGCCAATTGAAGGGGGTTTCCGGTTCCTTACAGAAACTTTTTTTTCAAAGAAAAATTGATACGCAAAATATTTATTTATTTATTTTGTTTTGCAGAGGAGGAGGAGGAAGCAGCGCGGAACAAGGCTCGACCGAAGCGCCACCACCCGCAACTCACGGTAAATATCACTCATTCATTTCTATGGAGTTTTCATGGAGGAGAAAAAACAATCTACTATTAACCATTTCCGGTTTGATCAATCTGCATATTGATTGACTGTTGCGTTGTTTTAGGTTCTCTGCGGATGGTGAAGGTGCTGGGCAACGTGACTAAGGAGTCCGGGGACAACGTGAAGCTGCGCTGCGAGGCTACGGGAGAGCCCCCGCCCGACAAGTTCCGCTGGTTCAAGAACGAGGCGCCCCTGCGAGAGGAGAAGGGGCGCGTGACGGTGCGCAGGTACCGCTCGGACAAGGGCAGCCACGGCTCGCGCTTGCGCATCAGCGACGTGGACACGCACGACACGGGCTACTACCGCTGCGAGGCCTCCAACGCCAAGGACAAAGTGGAGACCACCGGCATCCTCGTCGTCAAAATGGGCCGATGGGGTAAGTCACTTAAATCTCCTTCTTAAGTGTGCCTCTTTCTATTAACTATGTTATGGTTACCTAAAATAAACCAAAGGTAGAATAGGTTTCATGAGGCTCGCGCATGCGCACTTGCTTTTATTCAGTAGCAACTAAAATACAGTAAAAACCAGGTTAAGGCGGAATCTTGCGCTAGCTAGTTGCTCTGTCCGTTTTTAACGTTTTCCGCTTTATTCAGGGCGTATAAAAGAAATAAGAATTGGCGGAAGTGAGTCAGCTGAAACCCATAATATTTCCCTAATATTTGCTCGGGCACTTTTAAGGATTTCAATTGACGCGCCCTGTAAAAATTCAAAATTAAGAACTTTTCCGCTTTAAGCAGGGTTCGATGCTCGTTTCCGCGTTAGACAGGTTTTAGTTTTGGACTTATTTGAACATTGCGTTTCCCCGACTGTTTTAATCCGTTCTTATAGGTTTCCATCTTACGCAGGGCCCGCTTTAAGCAGGTTTTAATGTAGGTGTAGAAGGAAGTGATGCGGGGTAGCGCTCTTATTCTTTACATAGTGTTAATTGAATGAGTTCTTTAAGGGGCAGCAGCTGTTACCATTGAGATTTATTGTAAATTTTTTGATTTTAACGAAGGTACCTGATTTTTAAAACCTCGGTTTTCGCAGTTTTCTTTAATCGGTCAGTTAAAATGTGGCGGGGAAGGGGAGAGCGGAAGTGGGGCGTGGTTAACGAGGGAGAAAGAAAAGAGTACAAGTCGAAACTACTATTATGATTTTTATAGTTTTGAAAAACACAACTCGGCTCTTAATTTTTATTACCCAGCGAGACATTTAACGACCACCATTTTTATTTTTTTTTAAAAAAAATTTCAAAAGCTACACTAAATGACGTCACCGTAATAAACCCGCCAAAATTTTTTTTTTAATTCCGAGAAGTTTTAAAGCGCGAAAAGAGAGATCGAGAGAGAGAGAAAGGGAAATAAAAAAGCATTAAAAAGTTCCATTCAGACTTTTTTTTTTTGCGAGGTGTTAAAATTGTCGTTAAATTCTATGACGTCATTTTATCACTTACCGGAAGTGAACAGAGAGAGAGAGAGAGAATAAAAAGTGAGAGATTTCAATTCCTTCGAATTGATTTTGATCGAAAACTCTCTTATTATTTTTTCCTTTTTTTTTTCTTTCTCTATTTATGGCGCGGCGATCGATGCGTCATCTATCATCAGCGGTGGCTGCCATTTTGATTCCGAGGAATCTTATTATTATTCTGATTATACGATATGGATATAGAGGAAAGGAGTGTTGTGGTTTGCGCCTGCGTGCCATGACATCATCAATACAATTCCGAGAGAGATAAAGACGTCGTCGCTCGCTAGGTGGCGTTTTCACTTTTTCATTTTCATATCTCTCTCTCTGCACCCCCCCCTCCCACTATGAATCCTAGTTGAACGTCTTTTGATCCGGCGATAACATCTTTGTCGTCCATCTCTCTCTCTCTTTCCATCTATTCTTAAAAAACGGTTTTTCAACGCGAGCGCCATCTGTCATCGTTCGCCTCCACTACTACAATGGCTAATGAGCCGTCTTCACACTACCCACTCACCGAGTCAAAGGGTTAACAGCGACTCAAACTCCACTTCCGGCGTTTCCGCTACCCATTTCAATTTCGCAAACCGGATGTGACCTGTAAAACGCTTCGCTTCACTTTTTTTATAAGACTTTTTTTATATATATACAGTATATGCTGTATTGGTGCTATTCTTTTAAGTGTGCGCATGCGCAGGTGGGATATTTTAATCTAGATTATAAGCGACTAATTTTTGGTGGCAACGAATGATCAGTTTTTATTGAACGGGATTAGATGTGTGGCGGGAAAGAGATTTAGTAAAACCCGATTTGTTGTAAAATGAAAGTTTTAAAAGCTGTGCGCATGCGCAGAATTTTTTTTTTTTTTTGTAATTTCAAATTTAAAGCTTAGATTTAAGATTTACATAAAACTAGATTTAGGATTTACATAACGAGATTTACGATTCACATAAAACTAGATTTAGGATTTACGTAAAACTGGATTTAGGATTCACATAAAACTAGATTTAAGATTTACATAAAATTAGATTTAGGTTTTACGTAAAACTAGATTTAGGATTCACTTAAACTTAGATTTAGGATTTACATAAAACTAGATTTAAGATTTACATAAATCTAGATTTAAGATTTACATAAAACTAGATTTAAGATTTACATAAATCTAGATTTAAGATTTACATAAAACTAGATTTTAGGATTTACATAAAACTAGATTAAGTGAAACTGTATTTAAGATTTTTTTTTTTATAAAACTAGATTTAAATTAACCTCGATTTAGATAGACCAGTAGACGTTGCGAGTGCTTTTTTTTTGTGCGTGCTTTGCGGTGCAGCTCTCTTATTGTTTTCATTGTGCTAATTGAATGCGCTCTTTCAGGGGCAGCAATTTAAAATTCTATGTTCTTAAATTTTTCCCTTAATTATTTTATTTTATTATTTTTTTTAGCGAAATAGTGTTGACTTTAAAGCGAGATTTCGGTTTTTCCATTGTATTGTTTCGTGTGCGTTGTGTAGTGTGAAGATGGCTTCTTTTATCGCGCGTTTCCTTATCTTTTGAGCAGACGAAACCGTTTTATATATTTTTTTTTTATTTATCTATTTCTTTTTTTTTTTTTTTTCTTTTTTTGTACTTTCAATTTTATTTCTATTACTTACTTTTTCACATGGCGATATCTTTTTCCCTTCCATTCCATCGATGCTATCACGTGGGGGGTGGAGGGGGAAGCGGAAGTGAGTGTGGCTGTTATTGAATTGTAATTGATTTTTTTTTTTTGTGTGTTGCAGGTCGTGTTCACGCGCCGGCTTCCATGCCCAATTACCCGCCCGTTTATCCCAACTTCCCCGGACTCGGCGGAAGGTAAGTCACTCACCTTATATTCTCTATACAAATTTTTACCAAACCGGAAGTTAACCTGTGACTAAAAAAAAAAAAGGTATTTGTAAAGCGAAAGTGAGAAATATATTTCATTCACTTCCGTCGTTCACTACAACCTAAGGCTCATCTCTCACTCTGCTTTTCTACGATGAAAGTTTCTATTGCCTTTGTATTATACACGGTGTCTTTAAAAAAAGCGAACCCAACTGCATTAGTATGAAATTTTACGCATCGTTTACCTGGAAAAAGTGGAATAAATATGGACTTGTCCGCTTATTGAGGATGCAAAAGCGAAAAGTTTAAATGGAAATTTGAGTAGCGGAGGGCCGGAAGTGGAGTTTTTGAATCCCGCTGTTGACTCTGATCCCCGAGTGTTGTAAGCGCAGCGGGAGAAGTTAATTACACGTCGGTTTGATTCGGGTTCGAGACTCGAGTGGTAGTCGGCGTATCACTTAACAGCCAATCCCTACCCCCGCCCCCTAGCGGCCTTTTCCATCCCTCACTCACTCACTCGTTAAATAAAATGGAACAATAAGCGCTCCTCGCTTTTAATTACACCGGCGGCGCACATACTGTAGTTGTTGTAAACGGCGCATGCGTTGGTTATCGAAGGTGGTGGCTCAAATTAATTAGTTTTTTCTTTTATAGTGTTGTAGTTGAGTTTTTGGCCAACGATTTATTTACCTTTGACTCTGACCTTTTCTTGGGCGCAGGCGCAATGGGAAATTGATCTCTCTTTTTCCTCGGCCGTTGATCGTTTCACGTGATTGCTTTTGCTCTTTTTCTCTCGCTCATTCTTTACATCTTTTTATCAGTGCCGGATTTATTTTAGATTTTTTTTTAGTTTTGAGCCCAAATTCCAAGTTTAGTAAAAGCGACGCGATAAACTCTTATTTAAAAAGCTGTTTGACCCTTTTTATTAGAAAGAAAAACGAGTTAGTAAACGCTTCAGAAAGCCATTGGCTGTAAATGGACTTCTAAGGAAAGGGGATTCCAAATTATTCTTTAATCTAGTTTTATTTAAATCTCGATTTTACGTCCATCTCAGTTAACTTTTGAAACGATTTAAGAATTGTTTTTTATTTATAGGGATTTTTTTTTATTTATAGGGACTTTTTTATATTAATAAGGATTTTTTTATTAATAGGGGTTTTTTTTTTAAATTTATAGGGATTGCTTTTATTTTCAGGGATATTTTTTTATATTTATAGGGATTTTTTTATATTTTGGGCCTATAGGAATTTTTTTATTTATAAGAATTTTTTTATTTATATAGAGTTTTTTATTACATGTACCGGTAATAGGGATTTTTTTATTAATAGGGATATTTTTATTAACAAGGATTTTTTTTTAATTTATAGGGAATTTTTTTTATACCGGTATTGATAACGATTTTTATCTATAAAGGATTTTTTATTTATACATAAGAGTTTTTCAAACCCGATGACGTTGTGGCCACCGACAACAAATGCGAATAATGCGTTTTTTCTTAAAAAAAAAATTTTTTTTTTTAAAAGTTTTTTTTTGAAATTTTTTTTTTTTAAAGTTTTTTTTTGAAATTTTTTTTTTTTTTTAAAGTTTTTTTTTGAAATTTTTTTTTTTGAAATTTTTTTTTTAATTTTTTTTTTTTTTGAAAATTTTTTTTTGAAATTTTTTTTTTGAATTTTTTTTTTTGAAATTTTTTTTTTGAAATTTTTTTTTTTTTTTGAATATTTTTTTTGAAAATATATATATTTTTTTGTTGAGTCTCCTGGGCCACCATAGTAGTCGAGATTAAATCGATTAATCTCATTTGAATTTAGTAACTTAATACAGCGCTGTTTCTAGGGATTGAGGCCGGAGTGAGTGTAAAGTCCGTTCCTGAGTCCGTTATCTTAAGACGCGGCGGTCATTCGGCCTCCAACCAATGAACGATCGGAAGCTGATCCTTCGCATCGCCCCCCTGGCGGCTTACGCTCTCAATACACCATTTCGCCAATTAAATTCCGCGGATATATTTTATTGAATTTTAAAGAGCGCATGCGCGAGGTGGTCGGGAAGTAAAGGGTCAACGTATATATTGTATAGAGTAATGCGGAATGGCGTTTTGTTTTTGATGTATGATGGTGGGTCGCGTGGCGTGGCTCGTCCGCCGCGATCCGCCGACCACGTGATCAATTGCCTTTGACAAATCCCTCATCCGTCGCGCGTGATTAATATTCCTCCCCGCGCGCACATTTATTACGTCTTTAATTACGCGATGATTTACAGCGCTGCTCAACCTCCCATCTCGCGCGGGACACATTCGTCAATAATCCCCCGGAAGTTGCGTGTGGGAATACGTTTTATTAGAACTCAAGTAGATATGAAACTAAGGATTAAATAAAATTTAGCTTTGGAATAATTCTTAAACCAGATTAAAAAGATTTCCGAGGTTAACATATTTTTTTAAACGAGATCGAAACTTTGAAGAGTTTAAAAAAAGGATAAGCGCATGCGCAATGTTTGTTTGTTTTTTTGATTTTTTTTTTAAATTTTTGTTGGTTGCATTATGCTTAATGGTTTAACCAATTATTGAGATCAGCATAAAATAACTCGCGTTATACGAGACTTCATTTTAGAGGTAACTCGCGTTCTAGAAGACTTGAAGTATAAGTCGCGTTCTAGGAAACCTGGCTTTAGGAAATAACTCGCGTTATACGAGACTTTGTTTTAGAGGTAATTCGCGTTCTAGGAGACTTAAAGTATAAGTCGCGTTCTAGGAAACCTGGCTTTAAGAGATACTCCCTCGTTATCCACGGTTTCCTAGAAAACATTCCGCTTAACCAGCTATTTTTATGACAGGAATTTCGTGAGATGTTTGAAACGGGAGAAATGCATCCGCGTTGTTTCAAGACCGCGTTCGGCGAGGGAATGTCGCATAGTTCACCTATAAAATGTCACTTAGGCAAAATATTTATCGCAGTTTTCACAAAATTTTCACCCGAAAAAGTTTAAAAATAGTTAAAACTCGAAGTTTTTTTTTTTTTTTCTTCTTTCTCCACCAAAAAAAAAAAAAAGTTTTAGCTTTTTTTTTTTGTTGTTGTTTTTTTTTATTGTTATTATTTGTGACGTGTTTAGACAATGATAAAGAGTTTGTTGCGGCGCATGTTTTACAACAAGTGTTTGAGTGTCGTCTGCACATTCTCTATATGACTATTTCCAGATCTCCATGTTCTTTGATTTTAACAGCCTTAAAACTCGTGTAAACATTTCTTTTCTAAAAAAAGGTAATAAACTATTTCCGTTTCCGTTTTTTCTTTATTTCATTTGTGAAATGCTTTAAAGTTTTTTATTTTATATTTCTTACTCACTTATTTATTTTAAAAAAAAAAAATATATTTTTTCTCAAAATTGTATAGTTTTATTTATTTATTTTTTTTTTAATAGCCAAAAATAGAGAAAATGTGTGCCGGAAGTTAGTTTGATTTAATATAATTTTATGGCTCCAGGAGACAGTGTGACAGAATGATTGCTATTTTTTTTAAAACGCAGGAAAACATTTGTTAAATTGTCAGCTAACTTCCTGTAATAACATTTTTTTTTGGAACAATAGTTTATTTTTTTCAAAAAAAGAATTTGTCGCATTCCGAGTTATTTGCACAAAAACATTATTACGAAAAACAAACTTTAACTCATAAAAATTTATTAAGATTTTTTGCTTTATTATTATTTGTAGCCCTTTAAGTGATTGCTTAAGCGATGTTTATATATTTCCAGTTATTTGAACAACACTGACACAACTCCAAAAGTCTTGATTTTTTTTTTTTTTATATAGAAAAACGCTTTTCTATTGGAAGTGCATTGTAATGGTGTAATTTACTAGTTAATTCGAAACCTTCTATTGTTATCGAAACGGTAGAAAATAGCAATTAAACGGTTAATTAAGAGACTTAAACGTTTCGAGAAGCTAATTAGAATTTTCCCAAACATTTAAAGAATTCGCCTCATGATTACACGTACAAATAATACAATTGATTTTGCGCGCGACAAATTCTACGTTTGCGCTTGTGCACGCTAGGTGTCGCCATCCGTCGGCGAGTTCCCAAACGACACTTCCCCTTTAAAAAATAAATAGAAGAGAGGGGGGATAATAATATGAGAGGGGGGAGGGTAGGGTAGGGTTTGTTATTATTCTCCAAGGTTGAAAAATGGCTTCCGCTTTCTCCGTCGCTTTCGTTTGGCTTTTTCTGTTCGTTCGCTGCGTCTACTCTCAAACGAATCACAGGTTGGCTGACCACTACACTCCCATTCATCTTCTTCCTATTTGCGTTTCATAATAATAATAATAATAATGATGATTGTTTTTTCAGTTTTCCAGCGCTGGGTGAGGATGAAGGAGACGCGGAGAGTGGAGGAGGGAAAGGGCTGTGTCAGGCTTACCGAGGGACCACCTGCGCCAAGTTCGTGGGCAACAAAACGATTCACGTGAAGAGCGCGTTGAGCCAGAGCGCCATCGAAGACAAGCTGGTGCAGGCTTTCACCATCATCGCCTCGTCCGGCGACCTGTCCAAGAAGTGCGCTGAGTACGCCATCCCCTCGCTCTGCTACACCGCCTTCCCCCTGTGCGACCAGGCCAGCGGAGAGCCCATCCCTAAGCCCATTTGCAGGGACGAGTGCGAGATCCTGGAGAACGACATCTGTCGCATGGAGTACGCCATCGCTAAGAAACACCCGCAGCTCGGACAACAACTCGTCCTGCCTCACTGCAACGACCTCCCTCTGCCCAACTCCAAGGAGGGAAGGAACTGCTTCCGGCTGGGCATCTTTCAGCTCGCAGAAATTGATGAAGGCGAGTATTATTAGTATTATTATTGATTGAAATCTCGATACCTCGTTTTTTTTAAGTATTAATTTACGTCAATATTTTATTGATTTTTTTAAAAATAATTTAAATAGGGAACTTCGTTTGTTTCTCCCATAGAGAAATAGGGATTTTTTTTAAGTACACTGTATGTTACGAGTAATATTTATAGGGATTTTTTATATTATTTTTAGGCACTCTTTTTAATTTATAGGGATAATTTTTTTATTTATAGGTCTAGTGATAATTTTTTAATCCATAGGGAATTTTTTTTATCTAGAATCTATAGGGAATTTAATGATTTATAGGAATTTTTTTTTTATTGATAAGGATATTTTTTTTTTATCCATAGGGAATTTTTTGATTTACAGAAATTTTTTTATCTATAGGGAATTTTATGATTTAATGTATATGGATTTTTTATTTATAAGGAAATTTTTTATTCATAGGGAATTTTTCGATTTACAGGTTTTTTTTTTAATTTATAAGGATTTTTTTGTATTCATAGGGATTTATTTTGATTTGTAGGGATTTTTTTTATTTATAAGGTTTTTTTTTTATCTATAGGGAATTTTTTTATCTGCAACATTTACTGTATAGGGAATTTTATGATTTATATGGATTTTTTATTTATAAAAGAATTTTTTATTTATAGGGAATTTTTTGATTTACAGGGATTTTTTTAATTTATAAGGATTTTTTTTATCTATAAGGAATTTTATGATTTATATGGATTTTTTATTTATAAGGAAATTTTTTAATTTACAGGGATTTTTTTTAATTTATAAGGATTTTTTTTTATCTATAAGGAATTTTATGATTTGTAAGGATTTTTTTTTATTTATAAGGATATTTTTTTTATTTATAAGGATATTTTTTTTATCCATAGGGATTTTTTTAATTTATAGGCATTTTTGTCGATAACGTCACATTGAAGGCATTTTTATAAAGATAGAAAGATGACTATTTTTTTAATCACTGTATTTTATTTTTGTAACTTAACGCTGATTTTTTAAAATTAATACAAAATATTTAATTTCCTAATGATATTTAATATTTTTAAATTTGATATTATTGTAAATTTGATATTATTTCCATATAATTATTTTTTTTATTGTTGTGAAATTTAATATGAATAATTCTCATTTAATTATTTGTGTACGCTGTATTATTTTACAATGCGTTTCGGGGAAATGCGTTCACGATAAAATTTATGAGAAAAACGATTATTCGAGGGTTTTTTTTTTTCTACTTGTTTTTTTTTTAAAACTATTATTCTAATTTAATTGAATCCGTTTACAGAGCAAAAGTGTTACAACGGCGACGGCGAGAGTTACCGCGGCACAGCCAGCCGCACCGCATCCGGCTTCGAGTGTCAGCGCTGGAGTCATCAGGTGTACATGAAGACCTCGGACCACCCCGAGCTCATCGGAGGACACAACTACTGCCGCAACCCATCCGGAAGCGAAGCTCAGCCCTGGTGCTTCACCGCCGATGACCAGATCCGCAAGGAAGTGTGCGAGGTGCCCAAATGCGGTAAGTCACCCCCTTCATTATTTTCATATTATGAATTGCGCTTTATGGAGCATGATACTGCTATCATCGATGCATTTTATTATTACGCTGCTTTGTGTGTTATTATTATGTGCTTGGTGGGGCATGTGGGAGAATGGATCTGCGACGCATGCGCATCTTGTAGAAGCATTTAGTAGTTTCCGTATTTTGCATTTTACTGCATAATTTAAGTTTCAACTTTGAATTACTGTATTAATTTTAAGAGATGGAAAAAAACCGATTTCTCGTTGAACGTAAACAAATTAATTTTAAGTGAATTTTAAAAGCGGTTTTCTTAGAATTTCGTTTTGTTTGTTGATATGTGGGGCATGTGGAAGAATGGAACTAGAATATTAACTATTTTAAATTTTTTTTTTTTTAAAAAAGAAAGAGCGAAATCTTTGAACGTGTTTTTCGTTTGCTTTTGTTCGTTTCGGTGTTTGAGGGATTTGTACAAATTGCGCTTTGCTTTCTCTGCTTGTAAAGTGCACATTACATATTTTTCTATTTAGCATTCACCTCCGTACTTATGTAAATGTAATATGTCTGCTTCCGTTTTATTACACCCTAAAAAATCATTTTCCTTCCGCTGTTTAATTTGTGAGCACGTTTTCTCCGCATTCTGCTTTGCTTTGGATTTCATTTTTGCATCGTCACAGCTTGGCTTAATTTCCGCTTCCTTTTTCCTCTCAGCTTTTTTTTTTTAATTAACGGTGGTGGTGTTGGTTTATTACGTTGGAATTATAATTGTTCTATAATTTTGCTTCTAGCCAACTACTTGTGGCTGTACGTGTTGGTTCCCACGGCGGCCGTAGCGGCGCTCTTAGCTCTGCTCATGGCGGTCTGGTGTCTGCGCTGCCGAGTCAAATCTAACAAATCCGGCGCCGGCAGTTGTTCGGCTTCCATCCTCCACTCCAACGCCGGTAACAAGACTTCCGGCTCCAACCGTCCCATGAACCACCAGCAGTTAGAAATGAACGCTCTCCTGCCTCAAGCCAAACTGAACGGCGGCGTGCGGGCGCGAGAGTTCCCGCTCACCAACATCCGCTTCCAACAGGAGCTGGGCGAAGGAGCGTTCGGTAAGGTGTACAAAGGCGAGGTAGCGGGTCTGCTCATCGGCGACGGTTCCTCCGCTCCGCAATGGTCGCCGGTGGCTATTAAAACGTTGAAAGCCAACGCTTCCTCCAAAACCCAGCAAGACTTTCAACGCGAAGCCGACATGATGACCGACCTGCGTCACCCCAACATCGTCTGCTTATTAGGCGTGTGCATGAAAGAAGAACCCATGTGCATGCTCTTCGAATACATGACTCAGGGAGATTTGCACGAATTCCTCATCACGCGCTGTCCGCGTTCGGACATTGCGGGCGGAACGGCTACGGCCATGCCTTTGGAGAGCGAAGACTTCTTGCGCATCGCTTGCCAAATCGCCGCCGGCATGGAGTACCTTTCGGCCCACCACTACATTCACCGCGACCTCGCCACTCGCAACTGTTTAGTCGGAGAACTACTCACTGTCAAAATCTCGGATTTCGGTCTCTCCCGAGACATTTATTCCTCGGACTACTACCGCGTGCAGAGTAAGTCTCTCCTGCCGGTGCGTTGGATGCCGCCCGAGTCTATTTTATACGGCAAATTCACCACCGACTCCGACGTGTGGTCGTTCGGCGTGGTGTTGTGGGAGATTTACAGTTACGGGCTGCAACCTTACTACGGCTACACCAACCAGGAAGTGGTGGATATGATCCGTTGCCGGCAGCTACTCCCCTGCCCCGAAGGTTGCCAACCGCACATTTACACGCTGATGGTGGAATGTTGGCAGGAAGTAGCCGCGCGCCGACCCACGTTTAAAGAGATCCACGCTCGGCTCAGGCAGTGGGAGAACCTGTTCAGCGTCAACAGCTACAACTATACGAATTCGAACGTTTTAGGAGGCGGCGGCGGCGGCAACCCTCTTCCTCCTCCTTCTCTGCTGCCCCCCACCATCACGCACACGGTGGTGGGAACGTTGAGTACTAGTCATTCGGCCGCCAGCACGCAGAACAGCGGCTCGCAACACAGCTCGACCGGGCCGAGCAATAACACCGGCTCCTCCTACCTCAGCAACAACGTCAACGCTGCCGGGGGGACAGCGGCTGTTGCTTCTCCGTATCAGAGAGCGTTGATGGCGGTGGCTCAAGGCTTACCGCCGCCGCCGTTGGGGGCTCAGCAACAGCTGCAACAAGCCTTCGCCGCTCATCAACAAAACCCCAACAACCAAAGAGCGGCGGCGAATAACGTTCTGCGGAACGCCACTCCGTTAAACATGTTGCAATTACAGCAGAACGCGAACAATAATAGTAACAATAACTTTAATATTAATCAGAGAGCGAATTCGTCGTCGGGTTCCTCATCCGCCATTTCCAATATGTCACCGCCGCCGCCGGTTAGCGTGGCGTTTAGCACGCGGCAGAACGCTCTCAACCAACATTTTATGGCTCCACCCGGGGCCGACTCCAAAGTTTTCAACCTATGATAAGGACCGAATTGAAATTATTGTATAATGGCCACGTTTACTGACGACCGGTTTTTTTTTTTAAATAGGTTTCCTAATTATGAAAATGAGTCGAATTGTGTACAGGGTAAATGTGACCAAACGAGAAATAAGAGTTTAAAATCCTGGAAGTATTTCTTATTAATATTATTATTTGATAAGAAGAAAAATTTAATTTTAGTCAGTTGGAAAAATGGAAGGAAGAAAAAAAGAATTTGAGTACTTAAATTATTTTAAAACTTTTTTTTTTTTCGTTGTTTTTGTTTTATGTTGTTGGCATCATCGTGTATACGCTGTAGTTGACCCTCTCGGATTGTCCGCTAGGTGGACACGTGATCATGTGTAATAAGTACAGTGATTTTTTTTTTAAAATATTTTAATATTGATTATTTAGCTTTTTGTTTTATGTTGTTGAACGATTCGATGTTTCAGTGGTTTATTATTATTTTTTTTTTTTTTACTCGACAGCGCTGCCATTTTTTTTTTTTTTTATATGGAAAATGAAGAAAAAAAAAATAAGCTAAAAAAATGAACAGAATTTTTTATATATAAATGTATTTGGCTTAAACAGAAAAAAAAGAAATATTAATTAAGCGCAAAACTTAATCGGAAACATCCGGTTGAGATGAAGCTTTTTACTTTTGTTTTTGTGTATGTAAAAACATTTTTTTAAAAATGTGGCAAAAAAAAAAAAAAAATCACGAAAAAAAAAATATTTAATTAATTAAACAGTATTTGCTATCAATTTTATTCTGTTCAAAATTTGTATATAATATAATTTTCTATATATACGGTATCTACGTGCGCTTTGGGGTGTGGAGTGAGTTGGTTGTTGTTTTCAGTTGATGTTGGTCTCTTGAAGGCGTTTTCGAGTTCGGTTTAAGGCGGAAACGGTCCTTAGCTTGACGGCCAGCGTAGGCGAGGCCCATTTGCTGTACTTTTTGTCTTGGAGACTGTCTCCTTCGTCCACGTCGTTGGCTTCGGTGCGGATCTCCATCTTCTGCACGATCAGCCGGATCATGTGGTACATTTGCTTCATCGTCCACGACATTTCTTTGATTCTATTGGTATTTTTAGTTTATTATTTAGCTGAGTTTTAAGAAACAGTTTCAGAATGGAAACAGTACCTGCTGTTTTGTTTCTGCACTTGTTTATGCAGCGCGTTCTCCTCCAGAGAGTAGCCGTGTTCGCCGCTGCGCATGCCCTCGTCGCTGGTATACACACTGCCGAACAGTTTAAGCATCAATTTCCAAAACTATAACAAGGGTTGAAGAATAATAAAAACGAAAAAAAAAATTAAATTCATCCAACGAAACTCTACGCAGTTTTTTCTTTTTTTCAGCTTTGAATAAGTGAATTTTGGCTTTTGTTTTGACATGCAATAGTTGGTGTAATTTAATTTTAATACACTCTCGAGTAGGGTCTATATAAAGGGGGGCAATTTTCAATTATTTTAGCCGCGTAACTGCACAATTAATTCGTTAATTTGGTTTTTTTCTCTGTGTGTTTTCGTACTCGGATTATTAAGGTGGCCAATCGTCCTTGCCAATAGAAACTCTGAGGAAAAAGCACTCAACAGGTCAACATAATTAATTGAAAACAATAGACACTTAAAATGCGCGAGGCATTTTCAAAAGGCCTTAGCAAACAGCAGTAAAGCTTCCGCTTTTTAAGTTTCTAACGCGCTGTATTTACCTGCGGACAGCTGTCGTGAATCAAGTTGTTGGGGTACTCGATGAGCTCTTCCTTATCGATCTTAGCCAAGATGACCTTAGGAATTTTCTTCTCCAGCTCGGTGTGCAGGTCCACTTGCATGGCCAGTCGCTTGAGGTAGGCGTTGCGCCGCACGCTGTCGATGTCTCCTACGGCCAAACCGATCTGCGGGAATCCAAAAAATGGTTGAATCTCAAAGAGTTAGAAGAGAAGTGGTGCGCTTACCAAGAGGTTGACCAGCAGGATGGGCATGAAGACCATGAAAACGATGAGGAAAGTGAGGGAGAAGTTGGGGTAAGGGAGAGTGGTGTAGGTGGTGCTGGCGTTGAAGTAGGGCTGGATGAAAGTGCCCATCACGTCGAACTCTCCCAGCATCATGTTGAACACCCGAATCAACGACATGGGGATGTTGGAGAAGCCCAAGTGATGGCCCTGCAAAAGTAACATTTATTAGACTTTAAAAAGTCGTCTTAAGTAGGCATGGAGTTTTGCGGCGGACCCTGGAGAGGAGGACGAAGAAGGCGAGTCCGAAGGCGATGACCAAGATGGAGAAGATGAGTAGGGCTTTGATGAGGGTTTGCAGGATCTCCAGGAACATGACGACGTAGATGCCCACCCGATCGAAGCGCTGCAGGTAGAGCAGCAGGTTGAACCAGGCGATGAAGACGGAAGTGGCGGCGCCGGTCAGGTTGTAGTCGTTGACCACTCCCGTGAAGCGAGGCATGGCCATGATCAACGACGACACGTACAGCATCCACTCCAACGCGTTGATTACGTCCATCACGTACTTCAGTCTCTAAAAAAAACAACCGCTTTTGTTAATGAGGATAGTTAAGGGGAAGGGAATGGGGTACCTGCTGATACAACTGCATGAGCTCTTTCATCATGTTGGCCACGGCGAATACCACAATCACCGTCGCCACGATGTGGTTGTTCACCGAGCTTTCGACCTAAAAAAAGGACCTTAGTTAAGCTCATTCCACATAAACAGCGACAAAAAATGGAATAATATGGCGGAAGAAATGTCATTTCAGTGTAGAAATATTTTGGTTTAGGGATTTTTTTTTATTTTTTTATAGAGATTTTTGAATTTTTTTATAGGGATTTTTTTTATTTTTTTATTTATTTATAGGGATTTTTTTTTATTTTTTTACTTAATTATAGGAATTTATTTTTATTTATTTTTTTTTTAGGGATTTTTTTTTTATTTATTTATAGGGATTTATTTTTATTTATTTATATGAATTTTTTTTTATTTTTTTATTTATTTATAGGAATTTTTTTTTATTTATTTATAGGAATTTTTTTTTATTTATTTATAGGAATTTGTTTTTTTTTTTTTTGATTTATTTATAGGGATTTATTTTTTTATTTATTTAGAGGGATTTTTTTATTTATTTATAGGGATTTTTTTTTATTTATAGGGATTTTTTTTTTTTTTTTATATATTTCGAACAGTCTGTTTTTTTGGCGAAAAACAAGAAAAGCGACTTACAATTTGGTCCTGTAAGTTGATGTCTTCTCGAAGGCCCTTTGAGACGTCATCGTCCACGCTTTGCACCGCTTTCATAAGCCCCATGGCGAAGTAGGTGAGGATAGCCACGAAGGAGATGTAGACCAATAGGTTGGCCATGTGGAAGTACTTTCCGTACGCGTTCCTATCCGTCATCAACAACAATTAATAATATTAATTAATAATAATGAATTATTAAAAGTCTTTACCACTTCATTTGAATGTATTTCTGGCATACAGGGTGCGTGAGAAGGTCCAATCGCCGATATTGCACCATGGTCTAATGTAAAAAAATTTAAACTAAAAATATACTTGGAGCGAATGCGCTTAGTTACAGTCATTACGTTCATAGCCGGAAGTGGGGAATGCTTGGCGGGGGTTACATTTTTTCTGCCCATGTCTTTCTCGGTTTGACGAGTGTATTGTAGGTACTTGAACGAGTACTTGATCTGCAAAAAAGTGGTTTTTAAAAAGACCGATTCCTCATTATAGACCACACGAGGAAAAGCTCAGTTGGGTGACCACCAAAACCATCAACTAATTTCAATAATAAAACCTGTTTTCGTGGCCACCAAACTACTTTAATCTCTTTAAATATTTAAGCGAGCGTTGTAACCGAATAAGTCTGGGAGTCGTTTTTCATGTTCGACCGCTCCACGCATTGGTCCAGCACGGCTTGAAATACTTCCGGCATGACGGCGATCAGCGACTGAATCACTCCCTCCGAGGCTTCGGTGTTCAAGCGGAGGATCTCGTAGGCCCTAAGTAAAGAACCTTTCCTGAGTGAGTTAAAGGCTAAAAGGACCTTTGTACGCGCGTACCTGTCCTTGTGGGTGGCCATAGCCATCGCTGACTCGCTGTGCTTGTACAGGAGAGCCAAGTCCATGGCCGTTCGGTTGTTGTTGTTGAGGAGGAAGTTGCAATTGGAGGACAAGAGCAAGGTGACGGCGTTGGCGTGGTTTTCCTGCGTTGCCAGATGCAAAGGCGTGTTCTAAGAAAGCAAACTTATAATATCCGGTAGTATTTCCAATCGCCAGAGGGGATTTTAAACTAATTTTAAGTATTAATACAGTGTAACCTGGATAAGTGAGGAATCATGAAAACGGAAATAAAAATTTCAGAACGGATATTTTTGAACATTTTTGCCACCTTAATAAGTGAGATCATTTTTTTTTTCTATAAGTGGAATGGGTATTTTGCTTCAAGGTGAAAATGATATACTATTCAACCTCGATAAGTGGAAAAGATACGTGATAAGCATTGGCTAAATTGTCTCTAAAAGTGGAAAAGATAGGTCTATATAAGTGGGAAGAATAGGTCTGTATAAGTGGGAAGGATAGGAATGTATAAGTGGGAAGGATAGGTCTATATAAGTGGAAAGGTTAGGTCTATATAAGTGGAAAGGTTAGGTCTGTATAAGTGGGAAGGATAGGTCTGTATAAGTGGGAAGGATAGGCCCG
>JAQGAZ010001646.1:0-26186 GCA_034692225.1 Polydesmus complanatus
ACTTTTTATTATTATAAATCGAAGCAATTTTCTCACTTGAAATTCCTCGAACTTTTGAGACCAAAACGAAATCTTTTCATTCAACTTCATTATTTCTCTATCAAAATTATTACACCACATTAATAATTATTATAATTATTAATTTTTTTAAGAGTTTTATTTAAAAAAAAAAAAATTAAACTTTTTTTACACATAAAAGCTTCTAGAATTTTTCTCCTTATTTTCCCAAATTTCCTGTAGAAATAATTAATTAACATCGGTAATAATTATTTTAGATAAAATACCAAAATTAAATTTTATAATGAATTTATTTACTAACTGGAGTTTGAGCAGAAGATAGCGATATACAAATGGTTGAGACGAATAATATCAACATTTTCGACGTACAAAAATTACAACTAAAAAACATAATAATAAAATTTAAGTTTTGTTACTGATTACATTAAAAAAAAAAAAAAATTGTTAGACTTACTCCATATTCTCAAATATTATTCACAACACCAAAGCAGACAATGCGTGTTGTGTGAGCTGTAAAACTTAGATGAGTAATAAATAAAATTATTATACTAGCTACAGGATGTCAGGAAAAAAATGTTACCATTTGACATTTAGGATAAGATCAAAGGATAACAACCAAATTCTTATTGTTTTTAAAGCAAGCTCTCACCTGATTCACTAAAATCACTACTCGATATTTTTATTCACTTAAAATATTCAGCTAACGACATTTCCTTCTCAAAAATAAAAAAAAATTATATTTTTAAAAAATTTACTCACATTTCAAACATATTTTTTTTTTTTTCTTTTCTCCCAATTAACAATTTTCTCCAATAGATAAATTATTTCTTTTTTAATAAATTGTTATCTACAAATTTTTATAATTTTTTTTTTTAGACTAAAAAAAAAAAAAGCAATTTTTTTTAGCACTATCAAAGTAAAGGGGTATTGTATTTTATTAGCAATAGAGTACGTATTTAATTTAATTATTCAAATAATTCTTATATGGATATATTTTGCAGCCTGCGACTTCTGACCAACAAATTTAAATCAAATTTTTTTCAATTATTTTATTCATAATAATTATTATAATAATAATTCTACACAACACAGTATACGTGTATATTATCATTTAACCAAATACACTACAAAAAAAACAGGTGAGCAATGACTAACATTTGCATAATAAAATAAATTTAAAATAAAAGTCTTTATGAAACAGAATTATTTTGATACATTCATTTCGTTAGAAATTAAATCAACAATTTGTCGAAATTTTTCATCTTCAGTAATTTTATGTACAGCTAAATCAAACGCTGTTTCCAAATTTTTATCTTGAATTTCAACATCCGCTTTCTTAATTAAGAGTAAACTAACAATCTGAAGATGGCCACCTTGAGCAGCCCAATGAAGCGCTGTCCATCCCAACAAATTTTGCTTATTAATATCCATTTCCTCGCTCTCTAAAAGTACTTTAGTCGCTATTAAGTGACCCTTTTCCACTGCCCACATTAGCGGAGTGTCACCATCCGCATCCGAAACATTCATCACTAACCTTAGCCTATCTTCGTCTCCATCGCATTTACTCCGTATCTCAACTAAAACCAAATTTAAAACGTCAATGTTATTAACCGCTCGATGCAAAACCGAGCAAGGACAATAATTATTCTCCGCAAACACATTCGCCCCGTGTCTAATTAGCATTTCTGTTATTTCAATATCTTCATTTTGAACCGCCATATACAAAGCCGACCACCCGCTAAAACTCTGTTTATCGATATCTATTTCGTCGCATTCTAAAAGCAATTTAGCGGCGCTTACATTACCCGCGTCTACAGCCCACATTAGCGGACTGTATCCTTCCGCATCTGCAACGTTTAACGCCGATCTCAACTTCTCCGCATCTCCATTTAACTTCATCTGTATCTCTTTTAAAATCAACTTTAAAATATCAATATCGTTCACCGCTTGATGAATAACTGAAAAGTGACTATTTTTATAAAAAATGTCCGCCCCATTTCTTATCAATATTTCCGTAATATCTATTTTCGACGAACCTTTATCATCGTTCCCTGAATCATCAATTTGCAACGCCAAATTTAACGGGGAAAAGCCATCATCGGTTAACGTACTATTGACGCTGGCTCCTGCCTCGCATAGCATTTCCACAATACTTTTATGGCCTTTCACTATAGCTGAATGCAACGCTGAACATCCATTTGAATTTGTACAGTTAACGTTCGCATTGTGCGCCAACATTAACCGAACAATGTCAGCGCGACCTTCTTGCGCCACGCGGTGCAATAGCGATACACCGGAGGAAGATTCTTGATTAACCAAAATTGATAAGTTATCGTCGAGATGTAATATAGTCTCAATGACTTTAATGTGGTCTCGCTGAATCGCAAAATGCAAAATGGACCCACCATCCTCGTTTAATTCATAAATATTAGCTCCGTGCGAGTGCAATTTTTCGATAAACTCACCGTGACCGTGTTCAGCCGCTAAATGAATCGGCGTAACGTTCGATACCATTTTAGCATCGACGTTTGTTTCATAATTGCATAACACTGGGATTATTTGCGATTGCCCCGTTTCCGCCGCTCTATGTAGAGGCGTAGCGTTGTTTACGTCTAAAGCGTCGACGTGCGCTCCAAATTTTAATAAAACTTGGGCGATGTCAGCGTGGCCGTATGCAGCTGCTACGTGTAAAGCGGTAACTAATAGAGTTCCATTCGTGGCATTAACGTCCGCATTTTTACGTAGCAACTGCGTAACTGTCGTGTAATGCCCATTTTGTGATGCCAAATAAAGCGGAGTGTGTTGGTCTAACGATAATAATAATTGCTCATTAACATTCGCTCCGTGTTTTATTAAAATTTTAACAATGTTGTCGTATCCATTGATGGCCGCGAACTGCAACGGTGTATTTCCTAAATCTTTTTGGCCATCCGCTCCCACGTCATACGGGATTAGTTTTTCCACCAGTTTGGCGTGACCAAATATGATACTGGCATAAAATGGCGTCAAATTTTCTTTGTTTTTTATCGATACGCTAGCATTATTGCGCCTTAACGAATCAAAAATTGTCACATACCCATTCATAGATGCCATTAACAAAGGCGTGTTTCCACCTTCATCGCGGCAATTAATTTCAGCTCCTTGGCTAACTACTAACACTTCCACCGATTTATTTCTGTTACTTAAAACTGCCAAGTGCAAAGGTGTTCGCCCTTCATTATCTACTTCATTTATGCCCGCGTTAGATGCAGAGGCTAATAACATTTCCATGATCTCAATGTTCTCTTCTTCCGCCGCCAAGTGTAACGCCGTTGTTCCTTCTATTGATTTTATCGTAACGTCTGCCTCGTTGTCGATTAAAATTTTAACTACTTCTCGGTGATTGCACTTTGCGGCAAAATGCAACGCGGATAAATCAGTAGACAACGCGTTCACTCTCGCGTTATTTTCTAACAAGAGTTTGACCACTTTATGATGGCCAGCCATCGACGCGTTGTGTAGAGGCGTTGAACCGCGGCCATTTTTGACTTCCTTATCGAAATTATTTTTCATTAAAATTTCTACTATAGCTTCAAAACCATTGTAAGCTGCCACGTGCAAAACTGTTTCACCGCGTGAATCAACTGCGCCGATTTTGACCCCTTTAAAAGTTACCAAACGTTGGATTATTTCGTCGTGACCTTCTTGGGCAGCTATGTGTAAGGCAGTTTCACCTTCCATTCCCCTCGCATTAACATGCGCTCCGCGTTCTAACATAATGTCGACGATATTTCGATGTCCGTATACGCACGCAATGTGCAAAGGTGTGTGCTTAGTTTCGGATACGTCGTGCACACTTAGACCTTTGTTAATTAAATAGTTAGTTACGTATGAAAATCCACCGCGCGCAGCCGAGTGTAAAAGTGTGTCCCCATCTTTTTTGTTTTTATGATCGAGATTAGCACCAGCATTCAATAAGGTTAAAATAACATTTAGATGACCGTTTATAGTCGCGTAATGAAGGGGTGTGTTACCATCGTTGTCATTGGCGTCTACGTTAGCCCCGTGAGCTATTAATAATTTAACAATTTCGTTCTTACCAAACCTGCAAGCTAAGTGTAATAACCTAATATTATTATTATTACGTGAACCTAAATTAGCATCAATATCAATCGAACATTCATTCAACAAAAGTTGAAGGATGTTTTTGCTACCGAGTTGTGGTAAGTACGAAATGATGGAGTTACCACGCGCATCTTTTTGATAAATATTGAAGTTTTTAGTTAGCAAAAATTTAAATATTTCTACGTTATCGTTGACGAGTGAACCGTGTAACGCTGTCAAGCCATTTATCGTTCTAACATTAATTTCTAAATTATTGTTAATCAAACTTTTAATAGCTATTTCATCATCATCATCGTTTGATTTTATGACTGCTGAAAACAACCGGTTGTGTTTATTAAGGAGCTCTAACTGTCGTTCGTAATTTTCCTTTAGCTCGGAAACATTTTCTATAGTAATTTTCCCGATTAAATTGTTGTCGGTGTAAACGCGAAAGTTTTCCTCGTCACGACTCGAATTAAAAACAGTGTAATGGACTATGATTGATTTTAAGTGATCGATAGATAAAATGTCCATCAACAAATCACCGTGGGCTAAATAGTTTCGCAAGTTTTTCCCGATTAAATTCGGCGACGTTTCGTCCAAAAACAATCTATTAGTTTCTAACAGAGACAAATTATCTAAAAGCTCGGTGAGTGTCAGCATTAACATTTCAATTGCCAGCCGAACCTCGTCATTGGTTTCTAATAGCTTTACTAGTCGATCGAAATCAGTTTCGCCGCACGCGCGCAAAATGTCTTCTATCGTTTTTAACAATCGAAAGTAAATTTCAACGTCGAAAAACAAGCTTTTGTTCGAGACAAAGTCTCGAGGAAGCTTTTTCACTACTTCGAAAGAGTGGATGAACTCGATAAAAGCTTCCTGCACAAATGGATTCGTCGGCTCGTCGCTTAACTTGGCGCTTAATTTGCTATAAGAATTCGTCATTCGCTTTAAACGTCGTAGTAAATTTTGACCTTTTGAAGCATTTATTTCTGCGTATAAAGATGAGTACGTTTCATTTTTAACTAGTTTACAGCCAATTTGTTTCATGAAACCGGCGAAGCGTTCTTCGTTAGTGATTTCTAGCGAACATTTTGTTTCACAAAACTCTACTAAAATGTTTCTGGTTTCGTGGAAATTTTTTTTCTCATCATACTCTTCCTTAAACAGAATCGCAATTTCCGCGTCCGAAATTTTATCGATAAGCCGAAACATTTTCTTTAAAATTTTCTCCGAAATCAGTTTATCGTTCGCGAATTTTTTATTAGAAATTACTTCTTTTTCGAAATTAAATTTGAACGTTTCGATACTTTTCATCCGCATGCCTTCGAAATGGACGGTGGAAAAAATTTGGTAAAACAGGTTCAGCAGCGCGGAATTTTTTATCACAATGCTGTTATATAAATCTAAAGTTAAGTTGGAAATTTTACTACAAACGTTTCGATTTTCATCGTCCATTTCTAAGTTAACTACACTAGCCAATCTACGACTTTCATTTTTAATGGCATCCAGCTGATCGTTCTTTTTGGTTTTTAACGAACTAATAAATCGCCTTAAATTCTCCAAGTTAGTAAAATATTTGCTACGGACATTTTCAATACTCGTTTCATATTCTTCCAAAGCTTCGTTAATATCTCGAAATTTCTCAGCTTGAAACGGAGTTTTTGTCACTACAAAATAATTGTTGTCTAAATATCTAAGCAATTCCTTGATTTTTAAATAATAATTGAGCGTGATTACGCGCGCGTCACCATTAATGCCGATAGATTCGGGGATGTAACTAGCTCGAACACCGATAACCGCGGCGTAAACTTCATTAACATTTTCGCATTCCGAAATTCGCTCCAAAAACATGGCCATAGCCCGAGTTTTTTTGTCATTAAGAATAAAACTAACTTCCATTTGCACTTTTTTAAGATCATTCTGCATTTTTAAGAAGAAGATTTCTTCCGGCTCACTATCGCTTAATTCCAATTCCGTCGTCGCTGCTGCTTCGTGCGAGAGCGAATCTCTCAACGACGTAATGATCTGTTTGACGTCTAAGGGCGCGTTGGTTATTAATATATCCTGCACACTTTCGGACATGTTGGGCGAATCCGACGTGTTTTTCAAACATTCCCCCAACACTTGCAAAGCCCTTTTGATCACCAATTGGCCAATCACCGGTTTCGTTTTTAAATCAACCGTAACAGCCACTTTAATATATTTCTCGATTCGATTCAAAGAATAAACGTCTTTCAATATCTCAAAATCCGAGTATAAATCTTTAAATTCTGGACTTATTTTTAGAATATTTTCTACGGCTTTATCGCGAAATATCTTTTTCTTATTATTTAATTCATTATCACCTATTACTACATCTACCAATTTACTTCTAAATAATTTTAAATGAGATAATAATCTGCGCTTATGCATGATTAATTCGTTTACAATTTCAATTTTTTCGGGGTGCTGCTGCTGCTGCTGCTGCGCGTAAGATGAAATAAAAGTCAGTAAACAGAATTGTATTTCTTCCCAAGGCAAAACCTCGTAAGTGAAAGACAATTGCATTTTAAGAATATGAAAATTCCCAGCGATAAATTTTCCGATAAAGAGAAAAATGTCATCTACTTTATCATCTTTTTCACCGTAAGATAGAATAATCTCATCGATGCAACTGATCACCAAGTTTATTCTGCTTCTAATATCGATTAAATTAACTCCGGTTTTATCATTCGGTTTAATTTTAACTTCATTAGACGAAATAAATCGAAAACTCGTCAACTTTTCTTCAATAAAAAAGAGAATATTTTGATTTAATTTTACGTTCAACAGTTTGAGCTCGTCATACGCTTTAGCTAACATTTCACATATTATCATTTCATTACTTTTAACTCTATGATTGTCAAGTAATATCTTTAATAATTCAACATTCCCCAGTTTAATGGCGTGGTAAAATTGCTTTTCACCATCATCGTGTTCGAGGATAAAGCGATTAAAAATATTGTCTCTAATGTCTGCCGCTGTGATATCGGTTAATAAAGCGCCATTCTCTAACAAATACTGAACTATGCCCCAGTTTCCCACTGATTGAACCATTTCTAATGCAGTCCTATTTTTACCATCTAATAGATTTAAATCAGCTTTATGTTCGACTAAACAGTGAACTACATTTACTCGATTGCACTCAGCAGCATGATGGAGCGCGCTCATTCCACGTTGGTCAACCGCTTTCAACTCAGCTCCGTGTTCGATCAAATATTGGACGATGTGCGCGTGACCAGCTTTTGCCGCGTACGTCAACGCGCTGACTAGTGTTTTATCAAAAGAATTAACACTCGCACCTTTTCCTATCAGGTATTTAATTACGTTTAAATGTCCGAATTTGGCCGCTCTTCTCAACGGAGTGCCACCGCGGTAATCCTTAATATCTACTTCCGCTTTACCCTTCTCAATAAGGGCTTTCACAATGTCTAAATATCCTTTTTCTCCCGCGTAATGCAAGGGACTACTAGTCCAATGGGAACAATTGGGATTATTCACGTCCTCCTTATTTTGTATCGCGATGCAATAGTCTTTTATATTGACATCCGTTCCATTTTCAATTAAACTTTCAACTCCTTTTAAGTGGTTGTTTATGACAGCTAAGTATAGGGCTGCGTGATCATCTAATGGGGCATTTTTCTCATACATAATCGCGTGTTTACCTCGCTCATCTAATGACTCGAAAACAATGGTTTTGCTGGGAAAATCCTGCGATTCATTTTGATAAATACCTTCAATTGAGAATACATGCGCGTGTTTTTTTGTTAATGCTATATCGTGCGTATTTAAGTTTGTCTGATTTATATATAAATCTAAAGCGGCAATTGCCTTTCTCAGCTTAAAGTCAATTGCGAGGTCAGGAGGAGTTTTGTCGCTATTATTTCTAAGGTGCACATCCGCTCCCTGCCAAATTAGCTTATTAACAACGTCATTACTGTTATCGCTCAAAGCTGCAAAGTGCAATAGGGAATTGCCATTTTCATCTTGATAATCGATTCTGTCAACGCCTAAATCGATATAATCGATAGGTAAGCGATAATTTTTTTTGTTTTTTAATATTTCCATGACAAATTCTGAATGTACCAAACCGAATTTGTAATGAATTCCGTTAGAATTAAATAAGCAAATATTGCGGCGAAGCGTATTGATGCCTAATTTAGTACTTTCGTTAGTGAACACTAAAATGTCGCGCTTCAATAGCTGGCGAATGGCTTCAACTTCTAATTCACCAGCCCACGACTCGCTGCCTCTCACCGCGTTTAAATACGAGCGAAATTTGAATTTTTGAACATTTTCAAAATCTAAAACTTTATCTAATTCTCGGTTCAAAGCAGCCATTGAGTTTTCGTTTAATTCGTCCGGTTTTAATTCGATCAAATCTATTAGATGCAATTGCGATGGAAACGTAGATTGAAATTGTTTAGAAAATTTTCCGTCGGTGATAAATGCTTCGTTTTTCATACGTATAAAATCATTTAACGTTACTCTCTGAAACAGCGCCATCTCCAGTTTCATCATCTCGCCTACCACTCGGTGGCGAAATACCCGCCTCACCAAATCTATTAATACCTCGTCCTCGTAAACAAAATTCAACGCGTGATTTAACATTAATAATTGTTGAATACGCAACGCTTTGTTTACGTTTTCTACGCCGAATAATATTTCGAATTTTTCTTTGAAAAAACAGTGGTTGTTTCTTACCGGTAGTAGATAAGCCGCGGTAACCGCCCAGAACAAGCAACTGGCGTCATCCGGTACCTCCATCTTCTTAAAGATGTCTTCGTTCACTTCCGCAGCTGCTCCATCTTCAAAAAGTGCTGGATGAATTTGCGATCCCGGATGAAGAGGAAGCACGTTTCTTCCCCCATCTGCAGCACCAATTTCATCTTTGATTTCCATCTTCTTTTTATTTTTTTTTTTTACTGTGATAAAAATTTTGTTTACTTTTATTTTAACGTTACTTGTCTAATGTAATATCAGAAATAATACTTTTGCGTTGAATAAAAGTGATGAGAAAATAAACGTTGGGTTGATTTTTATCTATTTGCACCAACCATGGACATCTCACTCAATACAATCAACTATAAAACAAAAATGAATACTGTACATCAAAATTAATTGCCTAAAAAAACCCTACGATACCTTAAAACGGCCATAAAATATTTTTTTTTTTTAAGTTTGCCTAGGTTAAGCAAATATCTCTTGGTCCTTATGAGATTCCGTAGATTTCGAAGGTAACCTTCAAAATACTGTACATCGTTTTAATAAAAACCCTTCGTGCTTTTAATAATTATTATAACGAAATAGTTTTCACTCACCTGTGTTCTATCTCAAGACTGTTGTTGGTTCACTCGGCTTTTAAGCGTGATTACAGTTAAGTTGAGTCCACCGTCCACGTTAAGTGTTCTTTTAAATTGACCAGGAAAATCTGAAACGCGAACAAAATATTACTCAACGTGGCGTTTTTTAAGTCGATCGCTCGCTCGCTGCAGCTTCTTGCTGAGTACCCTTTATTCTGAGTGGCCTTGTGAAAGATAAAATTGCTCGCGGCGACATAAAAACATATAGTGTCATTTGACACTATAGTGTCAAATTAACCTTATTTAATGATGCAATCCGTCAGTCAGTGAATGCCGCCATCTGGTGGTTGAAGGTGGCGCCTCCTACAAATTTGAAAAATTAGATACAGAAGAAATTGGAAATTAAGTTTGAAAGAAGAAAAAAAGCGGAAAGTCAACGCTCTATTTAAAAAATGAAAACGAATAGAAATACGCTTTTTACCGTGAAATTTCTGGTTTATTTAATATGCAAATTCATCTCAGAGCCTTAAAAAAGTATTTGACCAAAATTGAAAACAAGTTTTTTTATATAAACATTATACAATAAATCCAAAAAAATGTAATTAATTAATAAAAAAAAATTAGGATATAATTATTGGCATCTAAAAAGTAAAAAACTTGAAAACAAGGGCCAAAAACAGACAAAACACCGCGAACGCCACTGTATAGCGTTTGTAAGGGTTTGGGACTTCAATGTTAACGTGTCCTCCTCGTCCGCTGCCGAATCCTCTCTTAATACGCTCGTCCACTCCCAAGATGGCATCTCTGGCTCCCTCCCACTTGTGGGGTCCTTCCAAGCGGAATTGATAGCAAGCGAAAGGGCCGCAATTGACTTTGTAGAAGAGGTAAGGGTCGGTGAGAGCCAGCTTCAATTGGTTGGGGTAGACGCCGGCCTTCTTAGCCAGCTGGTCCATGTAGGACACAAAGTCCACTTGGATAGTGTGACGTTGCGAGTTGACGTAACGCTTAGCCAAAGTCGCCTTGTACTCGGTCACTTCCCGGGCTCTCTCCTCCCGCGACGTAGACCAGCCGATAGACTCGTACTTGCTCTTGCCTTCCACCAGCAGGCGACACACGTACCTGGCCTGCAACTCCATGATGGGGAAGAGAGGGCCGACCGGTTAGATCATACCGATGAAGGCTAAGGTAGGGTGAGACAATTGCACCGGAAACAGACGGTCGTAGAGGCTGATGTCGTTCTTGGTAGGGGCGCTTTGAGGCAGAGTGGAGTCATCGGCGGGTAAGAAGGGGATGCGGATGTTGTATCCGGTGCAGAGAACGATGGCGTCTAATTCTACTTCCTGTCCTTCGTCGCCTTTGAAGAAGGCGCCGGTGGGAGTGAGGCGGGCGATGTCTCCTTTGACCAAGATGGCGCCGGCTAAGATGCGAGAGGGCACGATGTCGCTGACCGAGGGGTGCTGTTGGTCGTAGTTGTGAGCGGGGCGCAAGCCGTACAGTGAATGATCGAACCAGCTGTTCAACTGCAAAAGTAGTGGAATAGAATTAATTATTATTAAGAGACAATTAAATTTCATTTCAATGGAAGACAAATTTATGTCAAAACGTTCAAATGAAACCCGCACATATTTGCTTAGGTTTGTGCAGGGCAGCTTGCGGGTTTCATTTGAATTCAACATATAAATTTACGCAGAAAAATGTAATTAAGCTAATAATTCGTATAGCTATTGTAATAATTGCCAAAAACAAAAAAAAATTTGAATTTATATAATTAGCGGAAAAAATCATCTAAATTATCAACTTTTAACCCTTCATTAAATATAAACTGCCTAATCAAATGAAAACCGCACATAGTTCTATTGGATTACGTACGTCGGTGTGCGGGTTTCATTTGAAAAGCGGATCTAAGTTAATTATTTTCAACCTCACTCAATTAGCGTTGTTGTTGTTGTTTTGTTTTTTCTGTAACAAGTGTTCGATTCTTAAATAATGTAAGTCATGGAACAGGAAGTTCACCTCTTCGTGCGTCTTCTTAATAACGTAGTTGGGGAAGTAGTCGTAGATCCATTGATGAAGACGACTCCAAGTGTAGTCGATGGGGAGCCCGGTTTTTCCTATACGAGGAACGATCCACACTCCATTTCTCGTGCTCAGGTACACCTAAAGCAAACCACCATAAATACACCATGAATAGCATTATGAAAAATTTTATTATTTACCTGTTTGCAGAGGTAGCTGAGCTCGGCCGCCACGTCCATAGCCGAGTTGCCCACGCCCACCACCGCCACTCGCTTGCCTTCCAAAGCCTCCAAATTTTTCAGACCGTGCGAGTGCAGCACTTGCCCTTTGAACTCGTCTTGACCTAAGAACGAAGGGGAGTTGGGGTGCGCGTGATGGCCCGTGCACACCAACACCGCGCTAGCCTCGATTTCCTCTTCACTATTGTCCACCTTTTAGGAATTAAAATAAATTATTAATGAGGGGCGAAAGTACAAATGCGCCAAAATAAACTATTGACTAACTAATTGACTATTAGCACAAGTTGTGGTAGCATAATTATAAATGAAGTTGCAAAATCATAAATGATGTCACGAAGGAAATTTTTTTTCCACCATGACGTCATCATATTTTTTTAAGAACTGCATTATTTTGCAACATAAACGACGTCATTAAAGAGATATTTGACACTCTCTTCGCAACACTTTCTCGAATAATCAGCAGCTCTGGTATCATAAAAGACGTCATAAAATTTCTTCACCTTATAATATTCAGCTAAATAAACAAGCTTTAAGCTATCATAAATGACGTCACCAGCCCACATTTTGCATCATTAGTGAGCGAGTGAACTGCAGCGAGTGAGTTATTCGACCTCTGCGCGTAACATATTTATGTTTTTTAACCCCCCTTCTTCTACCCTCATCATACATATTTTTTTTAATTAATAATATTATAATGTGCAACTATTATTATTATGCGCGTGGAGAACGTGCTAAAGTGACGTCATAATACTTAAGAGAGAAAAGTGTTTGTTTACAATGTTCCTGACGGTGACTTTCCACTCTCCGTTCTGCTCGTAGTGCGGCTGCTTCTGCAGTCCAGTGACTTCGTGCCTGTACTTGACCTTTGACTCCAGCTTATTGGCCACTACGTAGGACCTCAAGTACTCGTACATCTTGGAGTTGTGCATGTAGTTAGGAGTGTGGGCGGGGGGCGGGAAGTCGGACAGGGCCCCCACCTCCTTGCTGGTGTTGATGATGGTCGTCTTCATGACCGAAGGAATCCCACTCTCGTTCGTTCCATCCCTAAAACAATAATCGCCAACAAATTAATTTATTTTAAGTCGTTAAAATCAAGAGATTTTTTAATAGAAAATTAATGCATAAATAAACCTTTAATTAATTTATTATTTCGTCATTGAAAATAAACAATCTCCGAGTCACGTGTCATTTGAATTGCGTCACTTGACATACTGGTTTCTAACTTAAATTGAAAAAGTGGCAATGACCTCAAAAAGAAATTATTCACTTGTAATGCCAAAAAAAAAAAAAAAATGGTTGCAAAATCACACTCAATAATCGATCGAAAATACAATAATTTTAAAACATTTTCCCGATTCTACGTTTTTGAATTTTAAATTTCGTTAATTTTTGCGTCGTTTGAATTTACTAATTATAATTGGACTGGAGTTAATACTATGGATTCAACATTTTGAGGTCAAATAAATTATTGTTTCTTAAAATATCAACAAAAAAAAAAATTAATCGAATCACTGGAAATTAATTGAAAGGATTGGGAAAGCAACATAATTATGTTGTTTGTGTCATTTGAAGTTAGTCAATTCTTAATCACTTTATTAACAAAGCTGAACAAGTTGTGATGAAAGTACGATAAATAATAATAATAATTAATGGGTTCCTAAAGTCGTCATTTTAAGCCCTCGAAATTTTTTTTTTTTTTGGTATTACATTACACGAGACTAAAAGGTCAACTAAAACTTCGATTCTACGTTTTGTTTTTGTGCTTTAAAGAAGAAAACATTTAACTGCGCAATTGAAATTCTAGACATTTGACACTCAAAATTTATAGTCGAGAACTTCATGACGAAATCTATAACAATAAAAATTTTTAAACCTCCAAAAATCGATTAAACTACTTAAAATTTAAAATTATTGAAAAAAAACCCCGATTCACCGTTTTTTATAAAAAAAAAAAAAAAACCATTTTGAAATTCCCACAAATCTAAAATAATCAACGATGTTCTAAAATACTAAAATCATGCAACGGATAAATACGTGAATTCGAACAAAATTTAAAAAACCCGATTCTTCGTTTTCTAATTTTTCGTTTCCTAAAAAATAACATTTTAAAATTCGAAAAATCTCCCCAAATACAAGTTCAAAAAATTCATGTACTAATTTAATCGATACATACTTAAATTTCCCAATATTAAAAAAAAACCCCGATTCTTCGTTTTTTTTTTTTTTTTTACCTGAATCTCCATAGTCCTCCGAAATGGTCCAATCGTTCCAGGATCACAGCCTCCAGCCCATACTCCAGACATATCTTGAGGGAGACGAGTCCCGCGTATCCTCCGCCTATGATCACCACCGGTTTCATCGCGAGTTTTTTCGAACGCACAATCGAGGTTTGAGCGTGTTGGCGACAGTGCTGACGACGACAACAACGACTGTCTGTGTTCGAATGACGAGTGCGCGTAGGCTGCTGATAAAGAACGAAGAAAAAGCGATCTTTAACCTTGATCGAAGACCAGTTTATGGGGTACTGGAGGTGGCTCAAGGTTATCAACAAGCACAGCGCAACAACTAAAGTCACCAATATTAAAATTCATTATTATATAGATTTGTACATAATATACCGTGTATTTTACGATTTTTAATACATTAGAATTTTAAATTTTCTGCATTTAAATAAATGTATTAAAACGAGAAACGTGGAGGTTGTTAAATGAGAGAGTTTAAAAAGATCGATTGCTATACATTTGGTTTGGTTAGAAATATGTCAAGGATAATTCAACTGATTGTCTGTGTTTGTGTCGTGTGATAAAAATTATTATGATAAAAAAAAATAATACCGGTAATTGTGTTATTTTTTTCTTTAATCGCAATCCAAATATCTTTTTTTTTTTTTTTTTTTTAACGTAAAAAAAATGAATTAAAAAAATTTAAATTTTAATTTTAATTAAATCTTATAATTAATTTCTACGGAACCGGTATTAAAGAAATGACAAAAATTGACGAATTATTCGACGTTCAAATAAAAGCCGCACTCATTTACGTATAAGTACATTATAGAGTTTGCGGTTTCCATTTGAATCATTTTTACGTTAAAAATTTAATTGTAAGCTTAATTAATCACAATTTTTTGAAATATTTTTTTTTTTTTTTTTTATAAAAAATTTATTAATAATTTATAAGTTTTTTTCATTTAAATTCGCTCATTTATCTACTTTTTTTTTTTTTTTTTCAAACCCGCGTTCAAATAAAAGCCGCACTAATGGCCATAGGTTTACACGTGGTAGCTTGCGGATTTCATTTGAATCACTCTTTAAACTAAATTAATTAAGCCGGCTAATTTTAAGCATGACTAATCACAATTTTTTTTTTAAAAAAAATACGAATTTATTAATTTAATTTTAATTATTCAAGCGTTAGTTTCGTTTAAAATCGAACGTTTATGCTTAACTGTATAAAAGAAACTAGATTCAAATGAAAGCCGCGCTTATTTACCTAGAAGTGCGTGTTGGGAGTTGCGGTTTTTATTTGAATGGCTTTAATTTAAATAGAAAACACCTATTCAAATGAAATTCGCACTGATTTCTATTGAGTTGCACGTGTGAGTGTGTGGATTTTATTTGAACCATTCTTTTGAATTAATAAAAAAAAAATTAAATACAAGTTTAAATAAAATAACGAATCTATTGATTTAATACATTAGTTTTACTCAATTAACGCTATTTTAGCGGCTAAAAAAAAAATTATTCAAATGAAAGCCGCATTTATTTCTTTAAGCTTACACGTGGCAGCTTGCGGGTTTCATTTCTATTTCCTCTATGAAAATAAATCTGGTTAAAAAATTTCCACTTAAATTTTTATTTCGACTTAATTGAGTAAAAATATTTATAATAATAACAGAGAATATTTATTTCTTTGATTCTATGCTTTAATTTTACGTAACTTAGCGCGTTATTCTTGGTAAAATTACACGGGAAATTAATTGTGTTGCAATACCCTCATTCAAATGAAACCCGCATTCATAGCAATTGGTTTATACGTATAAACGTGAGGCTTTCATTTGAACTACTGATCAATTAAATTAATTACCTTAATAAAAAATTAAAAAATTTTTTTTATTTAATTGCATTTTTTTTTTTTGAATTTTAATTTAATTTATTAGTCTTAATAATTTAGTTAAATAACAGGGTTTATTTCAAGCCAACTCTTTATTCAATTAAAAGCCGCATTTATTTGTGTAGGATTTTACGTACGAGCGTGCGACTTTCATTTGAACGTTTACAACCACATCAATTTTAATTATTTCTCAAAGTTACTTAATTGGATAAGTGTGCCAAACGTTCTTTATTTATTTAGTATCACTTTCATTTTTTTATTTATTTTTTTGCTGGCAGTTGCCAAATCTCTTACGCTAATCTGCCCGTGATTAATTAATCAAATAATAAAAAAAAAGAGTTTCGCAAACTCAATAACACTTAAGGAATGACGATGACGTGAGCGGAGATGAGGTCAGCACGTACTTCACGGTCACCCACCCACTCCGCGCCCACCCCATCACACCCACTCACCCATTAACGCATTTCCAAATTAAACTCAGTGTGAGAAGAAGTTGGTAAATCCGGCCCTGCCCGCACCTCTTACAGTACGCAACGCGCGTTGTTTACCTACCCTTGAAATTGTATGGCGAGTCATCCGACACCGAACGCTATTTTCTTAATCCTTTTGCTTTTATGAATGGGATGCGCGTTGGTGGGTCGTGAGGGTTCGTTGGGAGTCGCAGTCTTGGGGAGAGAGAGAGAGAGCAGCACCGTGTGGTACGGTCGGGGGCCAAAAGGTCGAAAGAGTTGGACGAACTTCGCTAATTTTACTTTTCATTAATTTCAATGAGATAAAATTAATAATTAATAATTTTTTTTTTAATTATTTAATTTTAGCTGATTATAGAAATTAGCATAATATCATTATGAAAATTTATTTTCGTTTTATTTTATTAGCTAATTAATGAAATAAAATTTCAGCGTAAAATTTATTACATAAAATTAAAATTATTTAAAAAAAATAAAAAAAAGAATAGGAAAAAGTGTAAAATGAAGCGAATCATTTGCTCGCTTAATTTTCGGGTTAAACCAGGTTATTTTGGCCAGTAGCATCACACCGGCAGATGGCGGGGTGGTCGGTGAGTGCGCGTGCTCGCTCGTGTCATCCAACACACACATTCACTCTGAAATTCTAAACCACTTTAAATGAATAATTGGTATCAGGATGTGATCGATCCCAATAATTCTCAACAATCGATTGCAATCAGAAACCAACGCACAATAATAATACTGTAATAATCGCTATTTTAAAACGACGCGAAACTATTCACGCAATATCCGCTGCACCAAAATTATTACAGTGCAATTTTTTTGTTTCTACGTAAAAATAAAATAATTTATTATTACAGTGTATTTATTTTTGGAATTAAAAATTTAAAATTAAAAAATAAATAATGAAAATAATGAATTTTTTAGAGAGAAAAAGTACATTGAAAATGTCCCTGTTTTATTTTCAGATTTTTGATGCAGATTTTGCGTATTTTTAAAACGAGAATAATTTTAATTAACTTTTTAATAATTATTATTCTGATGTCATTTTACGAAAAAAAGAAATTCAATTAAAAAAAAAAAAAAAATTCGCGAAATAAAAAATAATTTAATTTTTTTAAAAATTTTGTTTTAATGAATTTATTTTATTTAATTATTTAGTTTTATTTTGTTTGATGCATTTTTAATTTTTTAAATTTTTTTTATGCATTTTTTAATTTTTTTAAAAAAAAATGTTAATGCTTTTTAATTTTTTTTTTTTTTTTTATCATTATCATTATTTTTGCCCAAATGTTTTCTTTATGTTAATAAAAATGTGCATAATTAATTTAATAATAAAAAAAATAATTAAAATTCAAAACATTTCTGAATTATGCACTCGAATACAATTATCTCCACAAAAATGTGTTAAATTGAAAATGATGAATCAAATAATTTCATTCAAATTAAATTATTTTAAAAAAAACAAAAAAAAAAAGAAATTCCAATTGAAAAATGGAACAATTAAAATATCTTTTTGGAAATGAAAAACTTTTCCATCTAAAATTTAACACTTTTAAATCGAACAATTTGTAATTAAATAAAAAAAATTAAAAGAAACTATTCCGAGTATTCAAAAATTATTATATTATTACTGTATTTAAATTTCCACTCTTTACTCGTCCAATACATTAAGACCGCTTTACCTTACATTCCTATATGTTGAGGGTTCTAATATTAAGACCGGGATTGAGTAATTGTGCGCGAGTGGCTACGTGAGCGCTTCTCCACCCCCGCCCCCCTCATCTCCTCTCGTCTTGTATTTCGTGGCCTTTGGTGTTGACCCCGTGGGCCCCGCTGAGAGAGAATCGGTTAATTACACCGAGCCAGGTGAAAGGGATAAAAGAGAGCTGGGCGCGCTCAGCCCTCGTCATTTGCAATCTCCTCCGCTCTCGTTCATCATGTCAACCGGAAGCACGCTCATCTTCTACTTCCTTCTGCTCACTGTCTCATCCTCCGTGCTCGAGGCTAAGCATCAGCGAAGACACCGCAATTGGAAGGTGGTGGCTGTTCCGGTCGACGACAACGACGAGAAACAAGTCATCGACGACCTCTTCAACAGGCTGCAGGTAAGGAGCATCCTCATTTTTACTATTATATCTCTAGAAAAATCTATCAGTCAATTTTTTAACACAAAAAAGTGTAAATTTTTACCTTAAAAAATTTTTTATTTAATTTTTTAATTTTTTTTTTTGTTTTTTAATAATTATTTTTAGCAATTTTAATTATTTTTTTGCTTACATTTTTTTGAAATTTTTATTTTATGTATTTTATTCTTATAGGTATATTTTTACAAAAGAATTTTTTTTTTTACTTTTTTCTAAAATAAAATAAATTTTATTTTATTTTTTTTAATTTTAATTTCAATAATTTTTTTTAATTTTAATTTCAACAATTTTTTTTTAATTTTAATCTTAATAACTTCAATAATTTGTTTTAATTTTATTTTCAATAATTTTTTTAAATTTTAATTTCAATAATTTTTTTTAATTTTAATTTCAATAATTTATTTTTTAATTATGCTCGTAAATTATTGATCTCTTTAATATTTTTTTTTTTTGGTTTATTCGATTTTTTTTTACCACTTTTCTATATTGTTTTTTCTTATTTTCGATGCAATTTTTTTAAAAAACATTCCCAATTTCCTTCTAATTTTTTGTGAAATGAAAACTTCAGAATTATTTGTTTGCAACTGCAACCGGATGTTATACGCTATATTTTTTTTTTTGTTAGGATTGGCACTTGAAGGACGAGGTGTTCGACACGTCGTCCACCATGGCTCCTCCCACTTCCGCTCCTGCATCATCGCCTCGCGAGCAAGTGAACGCCAGCCAGTTGTTTCATCCGTACATGAGGATGTTGGACGAGGAGATTGACGAGCGCAGGAACGAGAAGTGGATCCAAATGGACCTCCAGGGAAAACCCAACATCCGGGGCATCGAACCCGTCCAAAGTATATTTAACGCTTTTTGAAAGTTAATTTTTTAAGTAATTAAAATAATTATTAATTGTTATTTTTGCTTTATAGTAAACGAAGTGGAAGCTAATAAGACAATTGCCTTGACGTTTTCCGTGGGCACCATCAGCAACATGGACTCCATCACCCACGTAGACTTAGTGGTGTCCAGCTGCGACGATTGTCCTCTCCGCAAGTCCTTGTTCAGCGGTCCTCAATCCCTGCAAGTGGACCTGCTTATGGACAATCGCACTTTACTTCCAATTAAACTGCAGACCTTCCACAAAAGCTTCGAGCACGAAGAGCGCAAGTGGTCGTTCCTGGTGCTGGAGATGACGCCCACCATCAAACGCTGGTGGACATCGGGTTTCCTCGGCGATTCCTCTCCTACCATCCAATTGTCTACCGCCGCCAACGCTGGCCAATGGCTGCGCGTGCGACGTCCTCTTTTGGTCTTCTACTACGTCACCAACCGCGTAGCTCGCACTCGTCGCTCGTCCGGCATCGCGTACGGCGGTTTCCGGCCTCAACCCAGCCCCAAACAAGCCAACCAGGGCATCGCTTTCGGCCAAGTGAAGAGCAGCTCTCGGCAGAACGAAACGGCCACGCGAGTGGAGTCGGCGGCCAACCACTTGTGTTCGCACCGCAATTGGTCAGTGACCATCCAAGAGCTGAACTGGGACATCCTCATCATCTATCCCCTCAGCCTGCAGATCAACTATTGCGCCGGCTCGTGCGAGGCCCCGATGGACGAGTTCACCATGAACGCCTACGCCCGCTCCTCTCTCCTCCTTTCCAACGCCTTCAACCAAACTAAGTCGTTTCCGCATCCGTTCTGCGTGCCTACTGTCTTGGACAGGGAGAAGGTGGTGTTGGCTACCAATAAGACCAGCATACAGATCACGTACATGGAGTCCTTAGTAGCCACGCAATGCGGATGTCGATAAGTCATTTCATTTCCGATTTTTTTTTTCTTTTTTTGTTGCATAAAATTAATAAATTTTCTCTCAATTTTTATATGGAAAAAATATGTCTAAAGAATTTTTTTTATAAATAAAGAATTAAAAATTCGAAAATTGTTTTGTTAATTTTATTGCTTAATTAGTTGAGAACTGATGTGAAGAAGGGCGTTTTTATAAAATTATTTTTCCATTGAAATTTTTTTTTTATTATTATTATTTCCTATAAAAAAAATTTTTCCTTATAAAAATATTTTTCTTTATAAAAATATTTTTCCTTATAAAAATATTTTTCCTTATAAAAAAAATTTTCCTTATAAAAATATTTTTCCTTATAAAATTTTTTTTTTTTTTTTATAAATATATTTTTTTTTTTTATAAACTATTTTTTTTTATTGCCAGTGACGTAAATTATTGTAATAAGGAAATTACAATTATTTTTGTGCTTTAATTTCTAAAAGTTTTCCTCGTAGGTCTAATAAGAATTTTTTTTTTGTTTCCTTTTGAGAAAGCATAAGAAGATGACGTCATTTGAGGGTGAGATAAAGCGAGATATAAACTTGGATCGCGCGACCTCAATGGCCAAGTGTAACTAGTTACCTCTTTTTGATTTTAATGCGAAAGCGAAAATACGATTGAAGGCAAATTTTGACCAAAATAAACTTGACAATAATAATATTATTGCCCAGTGTACAATTGAATAAAATAAATTATAATATTAGTACCGTAATACAAAAATAAAAATGTGTCAAAAATGTTGTATTACATTAGTTTTGAAAATATTTATTAAAAAAAATATTTTGACTTCTGTATCGAACAAAATAGAGATTTGGTGTGGTGGGCCAGGGCACACCCTTTCAAATCAAAAAAAAATATTTCTTCATTTTAAATTATTATTTAAATTCTTAATCTTTTTTTTTTTTTTTCAATAAAAATTTTGTGATCAATTAATCTTAAACTGTTTAATTACGAAATTTTTCGGGATTAAATTTTAAAATAAGTGCGATTCAAATACAAAACGCACCCTACCTTCTATACGTTATATGGAAAGAATGGCGGTTTTCATTTGAACGAGGAGTTTAAAATTAATGTAAAATCAAAAGAGGGATTTTTGAAATAAATCAGTTAATTTATTTAATTTTACGAATTAAAGAATTAATTATTCCCAATTATTTTTATTTCAAAAATGTGGATCAATTAACTGTAAATTACAGCAGTTAAAAGCACGAAACGTTTTTTTTTCAGATCTATTTTAAAGAGGCATTCAAATAAAACCCGCAAGCTGCCCCGTGTAAGCCAAGGTGTAGAAATGCGGATTTCATTTGAACATGATTATTATTATTATTATTATTTTTTTTTTTTGTGGAAATAAAGCATTAACTTTTGAATTTGAATAAAATTAACGCTAAATAAACAAAATTAATCCATTAAATAAGTATATCTGCATTTTCTTTTCTAAAAAAAAACGTTCATTTTGAAATTTTAAAATTAAATACCGGTATCGTTTTTGCTGAGAAATAAATCAAAGTGAGATTTAATTTGAATAAAAATGTTGTCATTGAATTGGATTACTCTAAATTTTCATTGTTATAAGGTGAGGGATTACCTTCTCTCCACACGGGGTCTTGACCATCTTTCGCATTCTCCCGCTGCCCCACTTTCACTCTTTCATTCACTCTCTTTCTTTCTCTCTCTCTCATTAGAAATTGAAATGAGTGTATTGTTTGCTCGCAACGTATAAAAAGCTCTTCACTCACTCTCCCTCCACCACACTCTCTCTTCACCAACCGGAAGTTGAAGGATCACTATCTCTCGCTCACTATGGAGTGGCGAATACTCTTGACACTCGTCTTAACTCACTCTGCTTATTCTCAGGTAATAAACACATTCATTTTTTTAAATTAATATTTAACGTTATTTAATATTTTTTTTTTAAACAATTGAATTTAATTGTGTAATTTTTTTAATACTGTAATTTTTTTAATACTGTAATTTTTTTATTATTATTAAATAATTATTATTTTTTTAAAATTAATATTTTCTAATTTTAAATTTTGTTTGATGTTTATAGTACGCGGTTGTCCCCGAGTTGGCTCCTCCTCCCTTCCTGCCCTCCGAGTTGACCTCTGGAGTGTCCATTCCTCAAATTCCAGGCGTGGCCGGCGTGGACTATCCCATATTCAGTCAATCGTTAGTCACCTCCAGCTTTCACTGTTCGGAAGCCACGCCCCCCGGATACTATCCCGACTTCGAGTCCAAGTGTCAGCTGTTCCACGTGTGTCAAGAGGAGATCGATCAGTCCACCTTCATCTGTCCTAATGGAACAGTTTTCAATGACAAACATTCGGTCTGCGACTGGTGGTTCAACGTCCAATGCGCTCAACCGCTGGCTCCCGTCGTTCAGCCCTACGACTACCCAACACCAGCGCCGCTCCAGGACAACTATAACTCAGCGCCAATCCAGGTTGAGAATGGAAATGGGCGTAGAATGAAGAATCAACACCGCACGAATCGACTTCGAATGGGTTTTTCGAGAAATGAAGCAATTGCCCAAACATATGGTGCTCCATTGGAAGCTACTCCTATTCCAGAAGTCCAAGAAGTTGAAGAAGAAATAGTTGCTGTAGTTGAAAGTCAAGGGTACAATAGTCAATCGGGTGTTAGTAACGGGAGTGGACGTAGAATGAGGAATCAGCAAAGAAGAAATAGACTTCGTTCAGGGATTTTAAGAAACGAAGCAATTGTTCAATCATATGGTGGTCCACTCGAACCAACACCCGTTCCAGAAGTAGAAGAAATTGTGGAAGAAGTGGCGGCTGTAGTTGAAAATCACAGCTATAATGGCCAATCGACTATCAACAATAATAATGGGCGAAGAAATCAACAGCGATTCAATAGCTTTAGAACACAGTTTTCAAGAAACGAAGACGTTGGTCAATCCTATGGTAGTCCACTAGCTCCAGCGCCAATTCAAAACAGTTATCATGAGCAACTGCCGGAAACTGTCACCGAAGTTGGTGAAGTTCAAGAAGAAGTTCTTTCTCCATTAGACAATCAAGAACAATCGATCGCCGCTGAAGAAAATGGACGTAGAATGAGATTTCAGCAACGAAACAATCGATTTAGATTAAGAAACGAGCCGATTGTACAAAGCTACGGTGGACCATTGATCCCTCCACCAGCTCCTATTCAAAGTTCATATCATCAGACACTTCCGCAAACAACTCCAGTGATCGTTGAAGCTGAAGAAGAAGTAAGTCCTGCGGCGTTAGAATCTCACGGTTATAACGGACCATCGACTTCCGGCGTTGAAAATGGACGTAGAATGAAAAGTCAACGAGGTAACAATCAATTCAGATCGAGTTTTTTCAGAAATGAGCCAACGAAAGAAATTTACGGCGGCCCGTTAGTTCTTCCTCCAGCTCCAACAGCCATCGAATCTGTAGAGGAAGAAGGGGCCGCTCCCTTAGAAACTCAAGGATACAACGGGCATCCAGTGACAAATGTTGAAAATGGACGAAGCGCGAAACTACGAGGCAATAGAATGCGAACCAGTTTTGTAAGAAACGGAGCAATTGTGCAAAATTACGGAGGACCATTAGTTTCTCCACCCGCTCCAATACAAAACGCTTACCATCAAGAAATTATTCCAGAAACCACTCCAGCAGCTATCGAATTAGAGGACACTTCAGCTCCTTTGGAAGCCCAAGGTTACAATAAGCAACCATCTTCCGCTGCCGAAAATGGACGTAGGATGAGAAATCAACAGAAGAACAATCGATTAAGATTTGGTACTTTAAGAAATGAGCCGGCAACACAGACTTACGGTGGTCCATTGGTGGCTGTCCCGGCTCCTATCCAAAGCTCTTACCATCAAGCCCTTCCGGAAACGACTCCAGTGGCCGTTGAAGAAGAAGAGCAAGTTGCATCTTTAGAGGCTCAAGGATATAATAGCCATCCGGTGACAAATGCTGCAGAAATTGGACGTAGACTGAGGAATCAACAACGTAACAATCGATTAAGGTCCAATACCTTAAGAAATGAACCAACGGTGGCAACTTACGGTAGTGCATCGGCAGCCACTCTGGCTCCCATTAATAAAGCTTACTCCAAACCTACTCCAGCGGCCATTGAAGAAGCAGAACCTGTAGAAACTCATACATATAATGGGCAACCTAGCAACGGAAATGGGCGAAAATTGAGAATTCAACAACAGTTGCATCGTTTACGTACGAATTCAATGAGAAACGAAGCCGCTGCTGGCTCCTACGGCAGCCCAATCCAGCCCACATCCGCTCCAGAAATAGAGAAAGAAACATCGCCATTAGAAACGCACGGTTACAACGGACCATCGACTGTGACTGGCAGTGAAGGTAATGGGCGAAGAACGAAAAGTCAATTGCGATTGAATAGACCGCATTCTAAATCGATGAAGAACGAGCCAATTGTCCACTCATATAGCGACGCTTCCGTTTCGACACCATCTTCCGTTCAACACTCCTATCACCACCAACCACTTCCCGAAATCATCCCAGCCTTAGCGGAAATTGAACCAGAAGCGGAAGTTGAAGCTGAAGAAGTGATAGTGGAGGGTGCAACGAGTGAGCGTTCCATTCGCAATAGACTGCGTTCTAACCGTGGAAGAAGCAATGGCGCCGGAAGGGATGAGGAGGCTGTAAAGGCGGAGTATAAACTAAGCGGTGAAAGTGTGGAATACGGAACGGGAAGTGCGTCAATGCCAGAAATGAACGTAGAAGAAGCGGCGGTAGTGATGGAAGAGGAAGGCTCCTCCGGATCAAAGTTCGGGCATCGACTGCGCTCTACCGGAAGGAAGCAGCCGAGATCTGGCGTAACGGCAGATTTAGCCGGAACGCGTTACGACCCTTCGCTGGCACCGGAAACGGAAGCTGAGGCAACTCCAAAATTACAACCAGTTTTCTTAAACAAACATTAAATTAATTTTGTTTGAAGTTTCTTTTTTTTTGGGAAGAAAAGTTATTTATTTTGCGCTGAATTAATTTGAATTAAATGCATTCCTAAATAATAATATTATTAATATTTAAAAATAAAATAAAATGATTAAAAAAAGTATATTTAAACTTGTCTTCAAAGAATTGTTTTTAAAGAATTATTTTCGCAACCTCTTTTACCACATGTAGCCTAAATAAAATACAATATTATACAGTACCGGAATTAATTTTGTAGAAGAAGAAATAATATTAACAAGTATAAATTAATAATAATTATAATTTTTTGGTGGTCAAATTTAATTTCACTTACTGATACTTTTTGGCCTTTGACTGCAAATGTTATAATATTAATATTTCAGGTTGCTTTTGCTGTTAAATACAAACAATGCGTTATAACAGGGTATATGAGGAGAAATCCAAAAGTTCGTTTACTTTTATTAAATTTTCGCTCAATATTTGAACTATATTTATTCTTTTTAGTGAACATGTTGGTTAACATGTCTTTGACCATTACCTAAATTGGCAACTTTTATTACCGCCTAATTTAGATTTTTCAGCCATCTAAACAAGTGGGGGTTTTTTGAGGCTCGGCGATTTTTTAATTTTCCCCAATGAAAAATAGTTTTATAAAAGTAATTCTATTGTGTGTCATGAATTTTTATTTTTCAATGTGTTGCAGTTCATAAAAAACTACTATTTGAGAAAGTTAAATCGGTTAAAGTCGCAAAATTCGTTGAAAACATTTAAATTTAGTGAGGGACACATTCACCCGTATGTTGCACCAGCTCCTATTCCATTGCAAAAATAGCACTAAAAATGATACCCAGTGTACCTACAACCACTTTATTTACGAAATTTAGTCTAATGTAACTTGTTTCCATTACCAGATAAAAACAAAAAAAAAACAATGAAAGGAAAATGTAAGAATTCATTTCATACGATAAAACTATTTTTCATTACAAAGATTAAAAAATCGCCGAGCTTCAAAAACCCATACTTGTT
>JAQGAZ010001647.1:0-26177 GCA_034692225.1 Polydesmus complanatus
ATGAAAATTTATTTTAAAACCGTGTTATTTCAAATTCGTGTTAAATAAATCCGTGTAAAAACAGAACCAGGTGTATTACTCTGGACAGAGGAGAAAGGAGGTGCCCGTCACGAATGGCTCCCTACATAATGGCTAACGGGGCTCACCAAGTGTCCAGGGCTCAAAATTGAAAAAAATTATTAAAAATGTTATTATTTAGTCTAAAAAAGGGGCCAGTTGTTACAAAACAATTTGCGCTTTGCAAGGCCTTGAGGTCAAGGCCCCCCTAAAATGTTTTTGGGGAATATAAATAAGTACAGTATTAAAACTTCTGGTGAATGAAAATTGCCGTTCAGAGACCGTGGCTTCAACTGGCCCTATTTAAAAAGCCGCTTATGGACCAGGTATTATAAAGTAATTTTTGCATTTAAATGGAACAATTGCTTGTAAGTTGTAAATCTTATAAGTAGGTCTACGTATTTTCTCGTTTTTATTTGTTACTGCGCTAATATTGTTTTTGATGGTGACACAAAGTGATGAAGTTTTGTTAAAATCCTAAATAAATATGCTTATGTTTTCTTTGATTTTACTAACAAAGATAACAGTTTTATTTGCCACCAGTCAGGATTTCGTACTATTGACGTTCGTTGTATCGACGTTTCACTGCATTCATTGGTCTTGTGTAATAGAGTGTGGAAGGTTGTTTCTTGATTTCTCTCTTTTTCTATCCGTTTTAACGATTGCTGTGTTTATTATATTTACACACACGAAACAGACAAAAAAAAAAAAATGTGAAAAGTTGGGGGTAAAGATACGGAAAGAAAGAAAGAAAAAAAAACGAATAGAATTGAAAGTTCAGATAGATCTTGTAAACAAGAAATTGGAAGACAAGAGCCACGACGACAGCAGAATTTTTAAGAAGTGATTCGGTAAGTGAAACTAGCTTAACACACAACGGACACTGCACTGTCCTTTCCACTCGTCTTCACCAGTTTCTCGCTCAATTCGTTCCAATCAATAATTCAAAACATAGAATATTATTGGCTGGAAAGTGAAAAACACACTTTTCAATTTCAGTGCTACACTTGCTGCGCTTGAAAGTTGAATGTCTCTATACACACAAGTAAAGTTGTCTTGATAGGATGAGAAGTTTAGTGGAAAAAGAAGAAGAAGCATTTAAAATGAGAAATTTTGAAACTCCCACGCAACAAAAAAAAAATTTACTATTTTTTTTTATGCTGTGTTTTTCTAATCTTTTTCTCGCTAACTAAGATAAAGCTTTTTTCTTTGTGTCAATTTACCAAATACAAGCCGCCAATTTTAATTTAAACCGATTCGTCCTAATCAACGTCAAATTCGAGAAATGGATGACGGACCTGATTTTGTAATTTAATGTACTTAAATTGATAATGTAATTTTGTTAGATTTAAGTGCTATGAAAAATCAAGATTTATTAAATTAATCAACTTTTTTGTTTGAAAAAGAAAATAAATAAAATAAATAATAATAATAAATAAATTAACATGTTAATGAATAAAAAAAGAAAATTTGCAGGGCTTAAATTGGATTATTAGAGTCAAATTTACGAGGCAATGATAATACGGGATGTCTGAAATCTTACTATCCAGCTTTCACTGGTTATTAAAAAATAATTAACAAAAATATAAATTTAAAAATGGTGCAATTTTACAGAGAAACTCAAAGTGTTTCCCGTAAAAAAATATTTTTTTTGTTAATTCAAAAAATATAAAAAAAAATTAAAATTAAAAAAATAACAGTTTTCCGAAGTAAAATTATTAATTAAAATTATTAAAAATTATTAATAAAATTATTAAAAATATTTATTATTTTTTTTTTCAAAAAAAAAAAAAAATTTGAATTTGTAATACAGTAAATTGTCCTAAAATTATTATTTATGTTTTAAAATAAATGTGTGCATGTACGTTTAAAATTATGCAAGTTTCAATGCTCTCATAATTATGTTCGATAAAAATGTTTGGTTCTTATGGTCAAGCTTTCCCCACGTAGTGACGAAAATTGCGTAGCAGGGTCACATTGAGGCTTCCGTAGCGTCGTATAGGGTCTTGGGGGGAAGCAAGATCTTGGAGAAGCTTGGTCATAAGAGCCAAAAAAATATATATATATTATTAAATTTACTTTAGCAATTTTTATGAGTAGCAGAATAATAATTTATCAATGAGTTGCATTTACTCCATTCAGTAAAAAGCATAAAAAAAATTACAGTACTGTACTGCATTATAATTGCAGGGATAATTCAAAATTAATTTTTTTTTGCCTGTGCTGACTAAGTAATTTAAATATATAATATTTAAAAAAATGCGATACAGACCCCAGAAAATTGAATTACCCTTGCAATACTGTAATACAATGCATGAACTTTGATTTTTGTTTTTATCTTGACAAAATAATGCCTAATTGGAGAATTTACCTTCTGCAATTAGGTAACACTGTCAACTTGTTAAAGTTTTGCAACACTGTGATCGAAAGTTGTAGGAGTTGGCGTTGCCGCGTTGGAATGGAGCCTGGGTAAAACTGTAATTTGTAACGGGTGTTAACGGAAAAACATTAACATAATAATGTTATCAAAATGAAACGAACCTAAAGTATTTTATAAGTTTAATGTTAAGTTATTTGTGCGCCACCATAAGAAACATTAAATGATTTGTCGAAAGTGGTTAAGATGGATGCTCTGCATAGGCGGTGGTACGTTTTATAATGTTACTGTCATGGCGGACCCTGTACGCTCGGCGTGAATGAATGCTACAAATATTCAGGTAATTATTAATGCTATAATGTTACAGTATTTGTATAGAATGATAATGAATGAATATTGATCGTTTATTGCTTTTGCAGTTACGTTTACTCTTTACTCGGCCTGTGCTTTGAACGCGTTTCGTGATCGGAATCAATTGTGTGTGTGTGTAAATCGCTCATTCAAATGACAATATTGCATTGAAGATATGAATTCGTCATTGCAGTATAAGGTAACATCAATTTCAATTCACTATTATCTGTTTCAAAAGTTGAATTATGTCGAACTGTGTATTAACAGCCTAATATTAGATGCGCAATTGTAGTTTGTATAACTTCGTATTCAGTTTATTTCATTTTTTTTTTTTGGAAGAGCCGCTACCTATTCCAGTGAGTTGGTTTAATCATCTTTAATGTAAATATTAGACGAAATTATACTACTGTATTACTAATTCAAACGTTCACTTATTCTGTCTAAACTACAATGCTGTGAGTAATATAAATATAGTATGGTAGGCGCATAGTTAAAGTTTTAATGCTGTTTCTAAGAAAAGAAAATGGCACGAAATTAAAAGCTCGACATACAAACGCCAAACATTACCAGTACATGTACGGGCATAGCAAGTGTACATGCAGGCGACTGAGACCCTTAAAAGCTCGAATGTGACGGAGCAATGCATGCCAATTTATTTTGAATGAGAATTACGGTAATTTATAAATTATATTTAATTAGTAACGCAAATGAAGCAAATCAGACTCAGTTCGTAGACTGGTAGGAAGATCATAATTATTATTGTTAGCTTTTGTAAATACATGGTCGAAGGCAAATACCGTAGGTGAAGTGGCAAGCATTAAGTTCAATAGAAGGAGCGCTTTAGCGTTTGCTGCTTTGAAAATTCGCGAACGAATGGCTCGGTGCCGTTCAGCAAAGTGAAAACGCTTCGACAACAAAGAGGTGTGCCTTTCATTTTCTAAATTGCAGGCATCACCGTATTATACTTCGAACCCGCATGTAGTGAGACCGTGTCGGCTCATAGTTTTTAAACTTTAAAAAGGAAGTTTTGACAAATTATTATTAAAGATTACTGTACTTTATAATTACTATTATGTAAGTTAATCCAGTAGATAAATTGTACAGTATTAACACTTTACTCGAAAGACTGTGTAAATTATCCTATTTAACAAATTGATCTCGGTTTTTTTTTTTTTTTATAAAATTTTCAGTGTCAAATTGTCAATTTCGTATTTTTGGCTCGTACTGTTTTCAACTCCAAATATTTAATTGTATGCATTTTGCAGTACAAGTATGCATATAGGCTATAAGAACTACATGTAATTTATTACAATACAGTATTTTAAGCGTAATTTAAAATATACTGGCTGTATGTAGTAAAGAAGGCGAAAAAGGTAAACCAAAGAAAAAAGTATTGTCGAGCAAATTCTTCGTTTGAGTTTTAAAAAAAAAAACCGTACTTCACTTATCATCTACAGGCTTTTCCTAGATTATTATGCAATCCCGTTTTCATACCCAATTTTCCTCAATCCCGTTACTATAATGTATTAAGAGTTTTACGGTATTTGTTTAAGTGATAGAGCTAGATATCTTCGTCTCCCAGGAGAGGTCAATAATTATTATTTAACTCAGTTGGACAATGGTTTTCTATGAGTGTGTTGTATCAAAACCACTTTGTTAAATTACAAAGATAATGAAATCATCTTACTGTATATTTGGTAATTCGCAGAATTAGTTTATGGTTAAAGAAAATCAAGCATCTCCTCGTCTATATAATTTTATTGGGCCAGCAGCGAATTCCTTTCGTTTAGTCAGATGCGGGAGAGTAAGGATAAGACGTTAAAGGGTGGTGGGTGAATGAGTGAGTGAAAGAAAGAAATATTTCGAAGAACACATCTTCAGCAAATGTTGAAGAAGCTATTAGAAAATCGGTAATGTAGTGTGACGCAACGGTGCAAAGAAAAGCAAAAGATTTGAAAGTACGGCGGCGAACGTAGTTTGGTGGGGGAGATGATATGTAGAAGGAGGGAGGGGGAAAGGCGATCAATCGGCGAAATTGCATGTTGTACTCCAAGTGGATGTTATGAGGTGGAAAACTGGGACATGAGCGCTTCCACAATATTTTCTCCTTCTGCTATTGATCGCATTAAGGTCAATCGCTATTGCGCTAGTAGTTGCTGTTGTTAAATGAAATGTCTCGATGTAGCGAAAACCAGCCCTACCGCTTTCTCAGTCCCTATTCTACCTGTATATACATGTAGCGTGCAGTGTTGCCAGAAGAAAGAATTTCATTGCAATTACAGAGCAATATATCCTAGAGAAAAGTAGTGTGTTGCAAAACGAAAAGAAAGTACGGTCGGGGTGGGGGGGCTGGGGGGAGAATAGATCTCCTATTTCCATCTTAGTCATTGGCTTAGATATGAACTCAACAGACGATGTTAGTTGCTTATCGATTATTAGATTTATGAGCTTGTGTCCAAAAAATATTATATATACCGTATTTAAAAAGAGAAAAAGACGGTAAGAAAGGCAGGAATAGGAAAGAGAGAGAGAGAGAGAGTTGGAGGGAGTTTGGGTTCTTATTTGATAGCTCACGGCGTTTCTATTTAATATGGTGTGTGCTCTCCATATTTGTATAGCGATCACGATCATCACATACATTAAGACCATTAGAGTTTGGATGAAAGCAGATCGATGACTCATCTGGCGCAATCCCTTATCGCTCTTTGCATCACTACCGCCAATACCTTCCTTACGTTCCTCTCCTCTCTTGTTGCTTGTGTGTGTGTGTTTTTTTTTTATTGTACATGACTAATATACTATCGATGATAATGAGTTTTATTGCTGGAATGGATTTTTAATTAATACCATGGTCGGTCGCAATGCTATTTCTTCCATCTTAATGAGATGCTTTATGCTGGATAAAAACTTGTTTTGCTTATTTATTTTTCTTTTCATGAAACTATGAATGATTTAATATGAAGAAAGAAGATTAAATAACATTTAAGATGTGCTTTCTAGTCGTGAGTTTAAATTCGTTCGGTTTGTACCGCACGTTTATTTTACATTTTTTTTTATTTTTAAAGTACGTTACAATTTGTGTAGCGGGTTTGAATAAAATAGTGTTACAGTAATGGAAAAGGAAAATGTGTTTTTGGAATTTGGCAGGATTACTCTAGATTTAAAATTGTTTATTGTAATCGGTATAAAATAAAAGTAAAGGAAAATTAAGTTGCCAAGGAAAAATATTATTGTAGTTGTGTATTTATAAACGACATGAAGGTTTACGTTAAAATTTATGTAACGATTTATCTATTAGCGGTAATTTAGATTTATATTATTATTTTGGGTAATTAAACATTTTGCAGAGAAAGAAGTAGCAAATGATCGATCATGGGTGTTACACTGATTTGCTCGAACAACTTTTATAATTCCAATTTTTTTCTTTCGGATTTTTTTTCTTTTAATTATTAGCGCTCGAAAGCAAAAGAGAAAAAAATAGGGACAATTAGAAAAAACGAAACCTGAGTAATCTCATAATCTGCAATAATAATTAATTCAATTACATTTAAATAAAACTTTCGATTTGCGAGAATAAATCGAACAAAAATATCATCAATTTATCATGCTCCTTTACCCACTATCCAACCTCTTATACCACAGGAATAAATTTGCAAATTTTCTAAAAACCAGTTTTGCACATTTATATTACAGTATATTGTTTTAAACTGGCGTCAAAACTATAAAAAATGAAACGTTTGACGGGAGTTGAAATTTTATCGTTAAATACAGTTTACCAGTTAATTAAATAAAAATTAATGCTATTTCTAATTAGAGCTTACATAGTGATTATTAAATTTCTTTTTTGCTTAATAATTGTGGATGATTTTCATTTTGTGCACTTTTTTCACAAAAAAATTTTTTTTTTTTTAAATGCATTTTTACTCAAATAAGAAGTTTATCGTGGAGCTTGAACATTTTAACTTAAAAAAAATAAGTTAAATGTCAATTCTTTTTAATTATTATTGTGATGCGTGTAATACAAAATTACAATAAAAGTGCAAATTCCCTAACAATAATATTTGATAGTTCTTAAAATGATTACCATATAATCTTAAAATTAATTAACAAATCAGTAATAATTTTTATTCCTATCTGTTGTTTTTAAGTAAACCTTGAACACGAGCTTAAATGTGTAGTGGCGAGTCGGATTTCTTTTTGGAAACGAGGAATTCAAACGTTTGGAAGACAATAAGAAAAGTGATATTTGGATAGGCTGGAGAAGTTGATTAGTTTTCTCAAGTAGATGGAAGCGCAATTGAAACGAGCTGAATAATGTTTTAACAATCATTTTGTATGTGAATAACACGCAAATTTGTCGTCTTTTTGAGACGCTAACATACGCTAGGCTTTTTAAGAAAACAATGCAAATTTGAGCACATTTAAATCTCTCAAATGCGCGTAATTTGTAAAAATAGGTCTAATGCGCAGGCATTAATTGGAAGCAAAATGAGATTGTTTTCCATTCGTCGTACTACAGTAACTTAAGAATTGCACGATAGAGATACATATACGCTTTTGATAGTGGGGGCTTTGTATTAATTGCCGCGCGTCTTTTCAAATCTTCTTCGTCGATTCGGTGTCGGATTTTTTTTTCTCCCTCCCGACAACAATGCAGGCAACGAAATAAGGAACTGAGTCGAGCATTATCTCTTCGGCTTTAATTAATTCCGTCTTTACAATTACCGAATGCATGCGTCGTACTGTAGAAATCGCGAGGAAATTTAGCGCGGCATGGCAATTTTTTTTTTTTAATTTACACAGTAAAATCTCGATCCAGCGATATTCAGCCAGGCGGAAAGTACTGTATTTATAGGCTGTATCGAATAATATACTATATGCTTCAATTTAAATAATAAGTTTTAAAAATCATAAAACAAGTAAGCTTTTGATATTACATATTTTTATTTTAATCGGTCTATCGAGAGCGTACAGTACAAGTATAGGAAATACATTCCAACTGAAAACGGTCTGTCAACAGAATCTTCAAAAGCACGAAATCATTAAAAAAAAAATATATTTTGCTATTGCTTTGGTATAAGTTAATATAAACGGGAGTCTACAATTGAATCGAAAAGCTATGCTAAAGAAGTAAAAGCACTTTAAATTTTGTTGGATGCAATTCAAATCCAACACTCGAGAGAGATTTAAAAAAAAAATAGCGGACATGAGAGCAGGTACAGCACGGCTTTATTTACTTTAGAATCATGCACTTTTGAAGTCATCCTAGTGTTCCACGTCGGGTTAAAGTAGGAAAGAATTTATAGAAAATATTAAGTAACATGAGCATAATAAGGGTCTGCAAGCATTGAAAAATTTCGAAATTCTTTAATTTTTTCTGAAAAAATTGCAATTTTGGCTAAATAATTTTTGTGCAGCAGCGGAGATTTCGCTGTCTCAGAAAGGTTACCATAAATTAAGATCAAATTACTGAAATCAACTTTTCGCGCTTGCGCAGAAGGTGATTTTGGTTTAAATGTAAAACTAAATTTTGTTAAAGATCCTAAAATTCTATGCCATTATTTAGCTCTAGAAGAATTTAACAAGTAAAACACAGTACCGTATTTAACATAGTAAAACTAATATTCTAAGATATAGGCCTCCACGTAAGAGATGGTGCTAGTTGACATGTTATTGCAGAAAAGTTGGCTCGCAAAGTGTGGTAGATTTACGATCGCAACAGAACGCTAAAGGCTTTAATATTATCCTCTAACATTTTACATTCTTGTGGTGAAAAATAAATTTAATAGAAACTTTACGGTTAAGATCTCAAAATAAACGTGTACATATTCAATTCCGTTTAAATTGAAATGATTTCTACGGAAATTTCTATCTGCTGTTAACCGCAACTAAAAATTTCGTTGTACAGTATCAACATCGCGTCGAACATAGTTTGTCTAGCTAATTAAAATAATTTTTCGTTAAATTTAATTGTAAAATAACGAGGTGTCGGTAACTTAATTGGAAACGTAAAAGAGTTTTTTTTATCATATTACAGTAATTATTTAATCCGTTTAAGAAAAAATTAAGCAATAGCATTTTTTTTTTCTTCGCATAATTTTTAAATCGAACGTTGAATAATCGATATTATCGGCTAATCGAGCTTTCATTTTCTAACACGAAAAAGTTGCTAGGATTAATTTTTTGTCCCGTCATTTTTATTTAGTTGAGTTTTTTTTTTTTTTTTTTTTAAAAAAAAAGAAAGTGTGAATGACATATGTGGGTGTAGGCCAATAATAATTGGCGTTGACATTGCTCGCCGCCGATTATCTTGTATTTGTGGATCTGGAGACTCTTCCAAACACGTCAACGCTACGAGCCCAACCTAAGGCTCTCGTCGGAAAAATCGGGCGTCAAGAGTGCTAAAACATGATTTTTTTTTTAACTCTCCTCCCTCCCCCCCCTCCTTCTTCCACTTAAAAATGGACAAGTGAAAAGGATTTTTCTCCTCCCTAATTTTCAACGTTTTGTTTGTTTCTTAAAAGAAGAAAAAAATCTCGGCGTTTGTGTAAGTGTAAGCGAAGTGACAGCTAAACAAACACGGAGAGCTTAATTAATCATGTGGCAAAGTGCGCACACACCTGCGCATTAAAATTCATTCCGCTTGTTAAGTGGCATTCGTGGTGAAGTGGGCACACTGAGATAAGGAAAGTCGAGGAAGAAGAAGACGAAGAAAAATAATAAAGCTTTGATTTCTCTCTTTCTCCCTTTTCCATTTCACACTCGCTCGGGCTGATGGAGAAGATGGAAGGTTGTGTCATTCTCAACCTTTTCTGCATCATGGCTCACCAAATCAAGTCATGTCATGGGCACATAACACAAATACAGTACTGTAATTAGGAAGGATTATGAGCTGTTTTTCTTTAAAAAAAAATTTAGCAAAGTAATATTAAAAATTGATGTCAAATTGATTCTGTTTATTTATACCGTTTATGGTTTGTTTGGTTTTTTTTAAAAAATTCTTTTAAAAAAGTTTTAACAATCTTTTTTTTTTTTTTTGAATACTCAATACTGTACTATAAATTTAATCCAGTTTAGAAAAATCTTTTAAAATTGATAACTTTGTTGGTAATATTTTTAATTTTTAGCAGTTAAAACTGATTTTAAATGCTAAAAATGAAGGTTCCCTATTTCGTTTCAAATTGAATGATGGTGCAGCAGTGTGCCGCGGCACCCCAGTTGAGCAGCACTGGTTTAGAAGATATGATTTTTTATCGGGAATAAGCATCGCTCCTATTGAATCCGACGACCAGGATTATTAATTACTATCGTTTAATCATGCGCTAATCGTGTGTTTGGCTTATGCGACGCCTCACTTGTGCGCATTTGTCACTGTCAACGAAAACAATCGACGACAACGCCCTCTCTCTCTCGCTCCCGATTCCAAAACACACCGCTTCTTTGACTGTCACTTTGATCGGAGAAAAAGAGAGTGGTCACATTGTCAAAATTTTTCTTCGCTTTAATTTTCTGAAATTCTTTTTTTTTTTTTATTTTTTATGTCGATGTTTAATCTAAATGGTATTTGCATGAACATGTTTCGGCAATTATAAGGGAAACATTAATACTAGGTGGTCGCGAGAAATGTGCTTAATTTATTTTGAGACTTAATTTTAAATTTTTGATCTGGGTTTGCCGTGCTTGGTAATTACTGTATTATATTCGGAGTAATAGTTTCAGATTTTATTGCGATTTAATAGGTTGGAAAAACCGTGTTAAGAGCAAGTTGCACCTGAGATTTAAAATGCGGGACAGATTTACATGCGCAATAAAAATTCTATGATTTAAGTTCCTTAATCTTGATTTCAAATTTTGGTCGCAATAAGTTCTTAAATGAAAGTTTATTAAACGAGATTAAATTTCCTCAAACAGGTTTTTGTTGCTATTTGTTACTGGTAGTCGAACGAGATAAAAATTGAAATGAGTTTTAAAAAGGAGGGCCCATTCTCAGCAGATCTATTAATTTGTTCTTTTATTTTTAATATTTATTATTATTAGCAGCAACTTCGATTAGCCATATGATATAGTTTTTTCCTTTTTTTATTATTATTACAGTATTACTTTTTTTTGGATTTAGCGAAGAGTTTTTACGTTTGAATTTTAAAGTTACAGTATTTATTTTCAATTCGCGGAGTGTGGTTTTTTTTTCTTGAAAGAGGTTTTTTTTTTTTTTGATTTTGTTTGGAACCGAAAACCAAAAAAAAAATATTTCAAACTTTTGAAATATAAATTAGTACGGTGTAAGCATTTGCCCATTTATTAGCGTTATAAATGAATCAATCGGTGCTATCAATCAAAGCAGTTTTTCTTTAACTTTTAATGATAATTAATTACTCGTTCATGTTATCTTTTAAATTGTAAAAAAAAAAAAAAACCAAAAAGGTTTTTGTTAAATATTATTTTGCAAAAAGTTGAACTAGTAGATTTTCCCCGAACGACGATTTTAAAATATTCATTTGTTTGCTTTCGAATCTCAATGACTTTTCAACCAGTTAATTACAACATTAATTCGTTGTAAATGTATTCGGTGGAATGTTTGGAGTCGAAAATTGGTCAACATTATTCCTCCTGTTTAGTGTAAGTCAGGAGTCTGTAACATATTTTACACTCGCGGTTTTAATTTAATTCGTCTGGAGGATTTGAGGGAACGCAGTTAGTTATCCCTCTTCTTTTTTTTTTTTGTTACTGGAGGAATGGATGCATGTGCTGGAGAGTAAGATGGCTGTCAAGCTGTCAAACGGAGAACGCCATTCAGAGTTTCTTGGAAGCTGAAAAAGAATGGTCGCCCAGTACACAATGTCGCTTCTCGTTAGTTTATGGGTGACAACTAAATTGAAAAACAGTTTGTTCGCGGAAAAAAACAACAACATGGCGCATGCGTCAATTTAGTCAGCCCGCTATGGTGAAACTGTTGATAACGACTAACTTAAAATGCTACACAATGTACCGTGTAATACTGTATAAATAAGCGCGATAAAAACTGATGAAGGATGGGAAATGCTTTTGCTCTACCGGAAATTTTTTTAATGTGTGCAAGATTCATAAATAACAATATAAACAACAATAAAATTAATGATAGAAAAAGATCCATTTTTGGTGATTTTTTTTTTATTTATTTTTATCGTGCAATCATTTTTGAATAGAAAGTTAAACTTAGAATTTTATTAAAGTGACGATCCATTAGCACTTTCATTTGAAGAGTTGCTAAAAATTGAGCTCGACTGAAAATGCGATACGGTAGTAAGTGCTAATAATTGAAAAGAGGTTTTCAGGTAGCTCAGACGCAAATTAAAGACGATTTTGACTATATAGTTTTTGAGATTTATCGGCGCTCCAATCACAAGTCTTATTCGTTTGATGTTCGACTTGATGGCGTGTTAAAACAGAAATGCACGAGGTGATGTAGGAAGTCGTGCGTGCCGTGCACTTTTAGTCAAATTTACGTGTTTACTTTTATCACTCGATTTATCTCTTTTCGTTTTCGATAATGGCTTTATACGCGTCCATTTTCTTTTGCTTTTTTTTTTTAATAGATAGTTTTGGTAATTTGCATTTACGTGAAAAGTAGAAGAGTAGGGGGTCATTCTTAAAGCTTTCGTTAATTACCTAAATGTTGTAAAAGGAACCGTTACTTTTTGTAAACTTTCGGCCTCCACTTCTGGATAAACGTGAATGTTTTCTCCCCCCCTACGTGCGGTGTGGAAGTGAGAAGCAATTCCACATTATGGGACCTATGTTAACAATTACGTGCCAGCTTTTCGTGTTTCCCAAAAACTCTTAATACGCTTTATTAGAGAGCTCAACCAAAAGTAACGGTTTCTCTTAGGACTTAATGATCTGCTAGGGCGTGTAGGGTTGGTAGGGGCCGAGTACAATTCCCGTTGTAGATGGATCTCTTGCATCCTTCTTGTTTAGATCCTCTCAGGATCTCAGATCTAGGACATTAACATTCCCTGCCAAGTGATATCAATGGAGTCTTGATAAGTAAGGCTTTTGAGGTCTTATCACCTTAATGAAAATGTGGGAAAAAAAACAATTAATAAAATAATGAGACCGATTCAATGTTTGTTTAATCAAGACGCCTTATACAAATTGCGTGCTGACGTATCTTTATGCAAATCATCAACATGTTCAAAGGTTTCCTCGCGATTATTTTTCATTAAGACAATGAATGATAGTTGCGAGCATTTTAACATGTTTTGTACAGTAATGAAAATGTTTTATGTAATTGTTCAAAACTTATAATTTTACTGTAGATAAGAATTATTAATTTAAATAAAAACCATGCAGGCATTTAGCGATTACTTTACGAATGATCCCATTCGTATTAAATTTGACGTAAAAAATAAAAAATGAGCAAAATTGGTTCTACGGGTTCGGGTAAAGAATAAACGTAATTATTTTGAACATGTTTATTGGGTTAGTGATTTATTTGAAAATTACAAAATGTAATAACTAATAATGGATGAAATGTGTTTTTAAAAGCAGCCGAGAGTATCGATTTAATTCGATCGAGTCACGATTTTTAATTTGTGATAACCACGCGATAATATTCATGGTAGAGGTGTCTATTCAGCTGTTCGCCTTTCTCTATCATTTTTCCTACTGATAACGCGAGTCTGCAGAAAACAAGTGCTAGTCTGTTATTTAACACTCGGTAATAATAAAAGCAGATCGCTTTTTTTTTTTCTTTGTATTATAATTTTGAGGCGGAAGAAATATGACCCGGATAACGAACAGGAGAGAGATTTCCCGAAAAATCTTCTCTCCAACCTTCGACCATCTAACGCTTCCCTTTAGAGAAGCGTGTTTCATGGTCGAAGTCTCCAACATATTAAATTGAAGTTGTTTCCGTATTTCTAACACTCGATTTTTTAAATATCGATTAAGCTTTTTTAATCCTAATTTAAAATTTTGGTCACAAAAAAAAAAAAAAGGTTTTATTAAACGCTACTTAACGAATTTCGTCTCAGAAATAAATTTTAATGAAATTAATCGCGTGCGCAGACGTACAATTTCGTCTTCTTTTTTTTTTTTTATTTATTTATTCTTTTTTTTTGTGCAGGCTTTACCATCTGGGGATAAAGTGTCTTCATTTTTTAGAGAAATGTTTTATTAAATCTTTCTTAAGAAAATTTAATCTGGGTTAGCAAAACCCTTTTTGTTGCAGCCAAATAAATGGGGGAAGTCGCTTAATCGGCGATTAAAAAGTCCGGCGGTTTTTTCAAATTAATTGAGCGTCCGATGTAAAAAATTTGGTATATTTCGCCAGTTCGAATGTAGTGATGCTTGCGGCAAGCAATGTAAGTGATAGATAGGAGAAAAATGAGGTGAAAATGAGGCAAACTTCGACTCGTTTAAGTTTTTAATTAAGCGCGAAAGAGTTGTTAAGCGACGCTCATCCGCGAACTCAATGTTACCAGATGCTCGTGACTCGACCAGGAAATTTAATTATCAGAATTGCGAATCGCAATTGAAGTAGCTTACTAATAATTAAGTCTTAAGATGAGATCGATAAATGAGGCGTTGAAAGACAGACTGAACCAACTAACGTTTTACAGGTGAGTCTAGTAAATCAAGCAGAAATTAATGTACCGGTAACACTTTTTTTTTTTTTTTGTAAAAAAAGCAAGGAAGGGAATCATCATTATTTATTACATGCATAGGAAAAATTTGGTTTAGGCGTTTTTACTTCCAAAAAGATTTGGACAACCTACTATAGCTTTTGTCTTGTAATAAAATAAAATTTAGAGCTGGGCGAGATTTGAGCTGATATTGACTACGTTAACTATTTTTTTTTTTTTTTGTAAAACGCCAACTATAGTAGTGGTAAACTTTTTTCTATAAATGAAAATGTTTGTAATGCGATTTGTAACTGGCGCAGTTTTTTTTAAAAAAAATTAAATTTTATCCCGATACAGTAGTGTCAAAAATAACGTTACAAATACGTTTTGAATGGACGAAACTTTAAATTATTGCGGTTTGATAGAAACGCCAACTTGGTTCGACTTGTCTTTCAATCCCATAATTTGCGGAATTGTTTTTGTTGCGCTCGACGTCATTGAGCAATGTTACTTTACGTTTCCACATACACGTAAAGCAAATATGCCGATATAATTTTTTCCCGATGAAATTGAATCCGAGTTGGCAACATTAATCAGTCTAATGCTAGAAAAATAATTGTAATTGAAGTTTAAAATAATAAAAAAAAGAGTGGTAGCAATTATAGTTAACACGTCAAAATGTGGGAGCGGTTTCAACATCCGATTGTTTATTCGAGCGAAACAGCTAATGTTCAGTCTGTTTATTTACCTCCCCAAATCAGACTATTTTACTGCTTAATTTATAGCCTATTTCCAAACAGGTTCTCTTTTCTTTCCCACTCCCTGACCCCCCCCCCCCTCCTCCCCCACTGCCTGCACGCAACGTCAGGGTAATCGTGCATTTCTATTTAGCAGCATCGAGGAAGGAAATATTTTTTGCTCATCTCACGCGTTACAAATATGTAGCCAAATGCCGTATTTATTTTCCTTTTTTTTTTTTCTCTCATTATTGCATTATTTTTTTTTTCTCGCGTTTTCTTTATTGAGAGAAAAAGAAAATGTTAATGCCTTGCGCGAGACGAGTAACCCGAGCCATTTTGCAGGATGGAGTAGATTCGTAAGAATCTGGTTTACGTATGAGGATCAGTGACGGGCTTTCCATTACCATAAGAAAGCGGTCTTGCGGTTATTATGACGTGCGCAATGCATTTTAAAAATATCTGTTAACTTATTTAACTTTATGTACCTGTGCCGTTACTCCATTATTCTATAATACATTAATAACAAGCACTCATTTAAAACCTCAAAAACATTCTCTATAAATACATGCTCCTTCCTATAAAATGAATACTTTTCTCGGATTAATTTGTCATTTATCTTGGTGGATATAAGATTGTTCTATTTTCTCTCAAATCTTTATTAAGAGCGATTTTTGAAAAAAAATAAAACTGCCATTTAGACCAAAATGTCGAGTGAATTTATAAGCGGGTACTGTAGGACTACAATTATTATGTAAAGCTAGATTTAAATGGTAGTAAAAATATTCATATGATGTCATCATCATTTATCCCACATAAGAAAGACAACCCAGCAAACACTTTTTGATCGCTCATTTTTTAACTAAACGGTGACGACGGAATGACATCAAACCCATAAGAAGCGCAGTTAAGATTAGAAAAAGCAAGACAGCAAACCGCAATCACTTTAATAACGTATGGTTGCTACAAGACTAAATCTGGTTCTAAATAGGATAAAAGGGGAGTGAGAACAAGAAATAACCGATGCCAGAAAATACCGTAGTTGTTAAAATTGTTTACGAAGAGAGCAACCCGTGACAGATGCTCGTTTTGTTATTTTTTCTCCCCAATACTCTCTCTGTCTCTCCCCTTCACCCATCTTTATTGCAAACGTCATACTTGACGGTAACATAGCTAATAAGATATTAGAAAGAAAGAACGACGAAATAGAGGAATGAAGGGAAGAAAAAGTTTTTTTCAAAAAAAAAAAATGTAGAGAAAGATGTACAGTATACATTTTTTTTCACTCTAAACATAAACATTCTTCTCAATGATGTTATTCTATATATTAGAATTTTCAGTTTTTATCTTTTTGAAAGTTAAGTCGAAAAAGTTGTCAGGACGAAAATGAGGTTGGCAGGCCGCAGAGAGTAGGAATACGCCCGACATCTGGTCTGTTAAGTGTCGGTTACGACATAGGTTTGGGTACCTTCTATTTCTTTGCCCGCTTCCTAATGATCTAGTTTTACGCTGATCTCAACTGTTTTAGTAAAGTTTAAATTAGGATTAGAAAATCCGGTGGCAACGAAATATGACGAGTGTAGAGAGTGCACTTAGCTGGATTGATGCCGTGGTGTGGTGATGATCCATGTGGTGCAATAGAAAGAAAGAAGAGAAAGGGTACTTTATTGTGCCGAGTTGAGTTGTATAAGCGGGTTATTGTTGGATCGCTTTGCAAATGTTTTTCTTTCATCGTCTGAAAGCTGAAATCGATTTCGAACGCTTGAAAATTGCCACATGCGTCTTCTCCGTCTGTGGTTATGACGCCATGGCGATAGGCTTTTACGAGGCCGCTGAAGCCCTCTTCCCACTAACTTAATTGGTATCTGGCGGGAAGAGATGGACATGAGATGGAGAAACATGTTCAATTGCTTTACATCGTGGCTAATATATTATATGGTTGAGCTATCTATGGTAATGAGGAAGCAGTATGTTCGAAAAGATTAGGTAGGGACTTCCTAGTAGCGAAATGCATTTTAATTATTGTTATTACCGTATTTTATTTTTTTGTATTTTAAGAAACTTAATCTTATTATTTTGGAAAAGACTGTACATGTAATGTACGTATACAGTTCCTAATTCTATTTGATAGAAGCTTACGGAAAGACCTCCATTTGCGCGAAGGATCTGTTTCGCAATAACTCTCTAATGCAGCTTATGAAGCAATGTGCCGTAAAATTAAGCAATTGAGATCTACCGTTCGCAGTTTGGAGAAGTTCTAGGCTATTGGATAGCTTGATTACAAACACTTATTTAAAAAATGCAATTTTAATTAATTATTGATTTGGCAGTTTATAGAATAATAAATTAGAAGAAAAAAAAATGTATTAAGATAGATAGATACAAGGATAATGATACATTTAGTATAAAAAAAATTAGAAAGTTAGAAAGAGAATTTTCAGTCTCAAACTTTACAGTATACATAGACAAACTTATTTAGCTAAATTCAAATCGCATAAGTTTTACAAAAAAATTCACCCAAATTAAGATTTGTGCCTCGTTGAATTGGAAATTAATTTTGTATGAAAAAGTAAACGCATAAAATACAGTAAACTGTAAACACGTTTTTGTTTTATTTTAAACGTTTTATTATGCAGATTTGACATTTAAACTACCGGTAGTTAATTTGTTTAATAATGAGTCATTTTTATGAACTCAAATAAATAAATAAAAAGCTGTAAAGTTTGCTTATATTTTTAACGATCTATTTTTTTTTTTCCTATTTAAAAATTAAATAATGAATCATTTTCCTTTAACAGTTTTTTTTTTTTTTTCTATTTCAACAAAATTGTTATTTTTTGTTGTATTATTGCCCGTCGCGTAATCTGATTCATGCAAATGAGTTTGAAACGCTATTACCACCTACGTGGAAGGAAACGAATAAATCTGTAACTAAAACAGTGATTTGGGTGTACTGTCTTGGTGAAATCCTGGTCATCACCGCCTATGTTGATACTGGCTGTTCACGCGCATGATTAAACTCACCGCCAATAGTATACACGGCACACGGTCAATCGGACCCGGAAATGGTCGAGTGAGAGAATAGGGGGAGAAAAAAAAATCATCTGTCCCGATACTTATCTCTCGACGAAGAACGATTGAGGTTACGTTCACAACGTAAAAGCTGGGTAGGTGGCTCATTCACACCGATTCATAGATTAAATTAACAAACGCGCGCAAACATCGCCCTGCTCCGCATTTCCTGACTACTTTATATCTCCTCATCTTTTTTTTTTTTTTTTTACTTTTTAATTAAATGTATAATTCAATTTGTTACCCAGTACCGGTATATTATATTTTTTAAAGTTTAATGTAGCCTATAATTTTTTTTAACAACAAAATTTTTTTTTTATCAAAGAATTTCGATTTTCTTGGATAGCGATAAAATATCAAAAACAGAGAAAAAGGTTAATTTAATTTTTTCCGGCGAATTGGTTGCTTAGATTTTTTTTAAAAAAAATTTGAATAAGCTCTTAAAAATTTGCGCAAATTGAGGCAACAAAAATAATAAAGGTATGTGAAAAGCAAAGGAAATTGCGTACAGCGTACTGTATATAGAAATTGAAATTGCTTAGTTGCAGGTAGCCTACTGTTTAAATTAATGGGCGATGTTTAGTAGTAAATAACGGTTTGACTTTTTGTGTTAATGACTTTGTGCCTTGTGATACTAATTCAATCGGAGTTACATAGTAGGTTTTTGTTTGTTTTTTTTTTGTTTCTCCCTGTGTTATTATTTTTTACGAGTTCTTTTTAAGACGTTGAAGATGCGCCAAACGGCGTTTATTTTTGAACGGAACTGAGAAATGAGTTGAGCTATTAGTCGCAGTTGATAAGAATGGAATGCTTTCAGTCTTCCAACGAGCGCCATTAGAAAAGCAGGATGTCCTGTCCCAATCATTTAACTCCGCAACCACTCGTAATTAAAACACTTTTAATTAAGACCATATTTTAATGAGATAATTTTTAGCCGAGTATTTATTATTCGAAACTTATAAAGAGTATTTGTCTTTCTCCTTTTTTTTTTTTTGGCTTTATGTTTCGATTTTATCCAGTTTATTGCGCCATTTATTGTATGCTCAGACTAACTATTGCTTTCGATTTGACTTTTGACTCTTTGAAGCTTTTTTTTTTTTTTTAGTTTTTATTGTTTTATTACTACGGTACTGTATTTAATAATTTTTTTTTTCGTCTAGCAATTTTACTTCTGTTTAATAAGAAGTTTGTTTTTATTTACGGTAATTTAATAAATTAAAATTATTATCATTTTAAGAAATATTTATACATTTTCAGTTAACCTATTAATTTTAAGTATAATCGAATTTTAAAAGTAGGTACTGAACTAAAAACGATAAATTTCATTAAACTGTTTATGCTGAACTTTTTAAAAAAAGATAAAAAAGAGAGATATAATAGCTCATTCACGATTTTTATATACAGTACTTTCTAATACATGTACATTACATTAAAAAAATTCCTTAACAATGGAAGCTAGTATTACACAATATTGTAACTAATTATACGTATTGGATTTGACAGGGTAAAATTATTATTATTGATAATAATTGCATCGATCATTTTAATTTTAAAAAAAATTGAGTCGAGTTAATTTTACCCACATACTAGTACTGACAACAGTAAATTGCAATTTAAAATTACGAGTAAGAAACTGTATATTGTTTATACGACGTGTTTGGGGCGAGAATTTTAAGTAACGCTGTAGCACGTAAGTTCAAAGCATAGAATCAATGGGAAATTCACTAAACAAAGTTTTCTAAACAATCAAATAAATAATAACTAATACGAAAGTTAGGTTTGGTTATATGGTTTAGGGTAGGTGCTAAGTGCGCTTCATTTAGTACACTTTACATGGAAGCGAGGATGCACTCGCTTATACATGTACATGTACTGTAGTTGACGGGAAGGACTAGAACAAGTAGGCGCGGTAATTTATTTGCCATGGTTTCAAATGTTTTACGTTCGAAATTTGTTGACGTGTGGTCATCTGAGCGTGCAACATTCGCGTCGAGGACTCTTGATTAATGAAAAACAAAGTGAGTTAGATTAATCATTTTTCTATGGATAAGATAAATGTTTATCCAGCGCTTCCCAAAAATTTTATTCGGTTCAAATTGACGTTTAAACTTAATAAAAAAAGTAAAGAAATTTTCCTCTTCATCTTTAAAATGTTTTTTTTTTCTTTTCCTTTACCGGTATTTATTTATTTTTTTCTTTTCGTTTTCGAACGGTTATAATCGTGTGGAAAGAGAGAATAGGTTTTTAAATTTGAATAGAGTGCGTGTCGGTTAATGAGCGTTCTCACGTAATTAACAGTTAGCGAGTTGACGTGATCCAACTCCCGATCTCTCTCTTATCTCTTTTTCGTTTCAATTATGTAAAGCATTTAAGATTCCACTTGTTCCGGCCTAATCATAGTTATCAGATGACTCCGATTTCACATAACAAACAATTCAATAGCTGATTCTGTTTGCGATGCGGAATGTGTGCATGGAGTAGTCTTACGTAGCACGCTAAACTCAACCCGATGAATAGGAGATAATTAAGGATGACGCTATTTTCAGCTTTCTTCTACAACTATACAGTACAACAATGTTTGACCTCTATTTCTTCTGCTGCATTCACAATCTTTTTTTATTATTATTATTATTTTCTTTCTATGCAGTAAATTAAAAATTGAGCTACCGGTTGTTGTTGTAGTTGCTGGTTTTTTTTTACCGCTTCTTCTCTCGGTTTTAAATAATGAGAATCACTGTTAATGATCATCTCGCAAATAGCTGGAAATCTATAGCAACTGAATGCACTTTTTATTCTCCATACCTCTCTCTTAGTTAAGAAAATGGTGAGGCAAAACCTCGATTTCCCATTTTTTGGGTGGGAGGTGTTTAGAATTTCAGAAAAGGTAAAAGTGTTTTATTGTCTCTGGTTTAGATAAATCTGATCGATAGCAGTTTTAATGTTATTGTTTACTGTCAAATAGATGTGCAATGGGACTGATATTTCAACAAGATTAAATAATTATTTAATGTTTGAACGAACGATAAAGTACATGCAGATAGAAATTCTAGGAAATTTAAATTGATGACATTTTCAGTGGAAAATATTATTTGACAGCAATTGCTCCGAAATCTAAGGAGGAAAATGAAAGTCCATAACAATTATAGCCTACACGTTTTAATGGTGCTTGAAAAATAATTTAGTAAAATACGAGTACACTTACTCGTATACAAGAACAGAACGTATCGCTTATTATTGCATGCACTGTATTAAATGAAAACAATAAATCCAGGAAAGAAAAGTTGAAATCTAAAAAAAAAAAAAAAAAGAACGAAAATGAAAAGAAAAAATATTATTACCGCAGTAGAAAATGAAGATTTGGTTGGAGCCCAGAAATTTCATTTTTTAAAGGCGAATAAAAAAAAATTTTTTTTTTGATATGGAAAGAACAATGATTTCAAAATCATGCTGCATTTAACAAAATAATCTTGAAGGTGGTGAACGCTCTCAATGCACTGACGCAATTAATTTCTGACGTTTTGTACTACATAGTTCCAACATGTCCACTGGAATTCGGGTTATTTTCTGTCGAATGACATTCTTCATCTGAAGGTGGTTTGTGGGGCAATGTCTAAAAATTTCTGACTTTGAGCCATCCCCATATAAAAAATTACAAGGCATTAGATCGGTCGTCACCTCGCACTTTCCCCGGTAGAATCGAGCTTTTGTTTAAAGCCGCATGATTTCAAATTTCCAATTGCAGTATAAATAAATTAGTAAAAATAAATTTTGTTTATCAACAACAACAAAAAATAAAATTAGTAAACCAAGTTCAATTTATAAATAATTGAAAAAGTTAAAATTTTAGAAAAATCAAAACACAGAATTTCAATAAAAAAATAGTTAAAAACGAGAACAAAACCGATACGGTATACATGTAAATGAATTCAATAAAACGTAAAATCGGGGTTTAACTTTGAATTTTATTAACTATTCTTAGTTTATTCCAATAGCAGAGAATCAGTTTCAAGTTTTTTTTTCTATCGTTTTCTTTGAAATGATGCGCGAAAGCTTTTGTTGTTCGCTGTTATTAATCTCGTTCTACGTCTACAGCCAAACCAACAACAACATTAATTTTCTCCGTTGTCTTTTCTTTATCATTAAGCTTCGGTAGACGCGTATACTCGTCTATTCTTCCCACGTCTCATTAGGAAAGTCTCTTAAGATCTAATAAATGCTTTTTAAAACAACAACAGACACCCCATCTCTCTTCTTGCCTCGCGTGCAAACAGCGCATACATCTATTGAATCTGGTTTTATTAAACCTTCGTTTTTACGTTGATCTCAGCGTGGCTCATCTATGGTGTTGCTACCAGAAAGAGATCAAAATAATTTTATTTTTTGTTTAAAGTTTTGAGCTTGTTCTAGATAATAGTTTCTACTAATTTCTTGTTTCAGAAAATGTAATCTCTTTTATATATTAAAAAAAAAACAACTATGAAAACAAGATTAAGTAGTTTAATCTAAGTTAAGAAATGCGACGACAAAATAAATTCTGTAATGATTGGAGATTAATCCGAAATAATTAAATTTCGGAAGAGTTTTGTTTACCATCTAATATCGATAAATGGCTTATGACGTTTTTAAATATTTATATATTCTTACGTAAAGCAGATTGGCGAGTGAGTGGGAATGTGCCGATGCGAATGAAAATCACGTTTAATCTAGTAGCGTTTTTCTAAGTTTAGATTAACAGTGGGGCGATTTCTGTCTACGTTTAATCTGATTAAGCGAGGATTAAACTGACGTCATCCGTGTAGGATTTTACGCGGAATTGATTGCGCTGACGTTGGCAGACGACGTGACTGGCGTTTGGTTGGAGCATTTATTTAATAGTTTGATAATTTTATTTAAAATAATAAGATCTAATCTAGTCAGTACTCAGTAAAGCGGCAACGGATTATCAAATTTGATGAAGCGCCAAACGACACGATGATAATTACAATATTATTATTAGTCTAGTAACAAAATTTAAATGGAAAGTACATTTGTCGCGTTCATTGCGTTGAATATTAATTTAGGAAATTTAATAGGACGAATCGAAATGAAATTACGGGTTAATGAATTTTGGCCTTTAGTTAAAAAATGTAGTTTATAAAATATTATAATAATAAGATACATATTAATAGAAAAGAAATCATTTAATAAATTTTAAATTGTGATTTTTTTAAAATAATTTTTAATCATAAAGTTAATAAATTAAAGTGTCTAAAGAATTTTTAATATACCTTAGTAAATATTTGATTGGGGGTTTAAAAATTATTTTTAGTAAAATTTCGGATTTATATGAAACTTTATACTCGACGAAATAAATAAATCATTTTTCAACGACACTTTTTTGAAAGTAAGCTTAGTAGAAAATAGAATTTTTGATGTTTATTAAGATTAAGATGTAGTATGTTAAACGTAGTTATTCCGCTGTACATGTACAGTATTGAGATTTTCTCAGCATAGAATGTTTTTTTGTTAACGGAAGTTTTACTGGTACTGTATATTAATTTTTTGATCATAAAAACACCCCGCTAGTAAAAACTTATTTATAATCTAAGTGCATCAAAATTTTGAGTTCCGAGAAGAAATTTTTTTGTGTGTGCGCATGTGTGTGTATCTTGTGTCACAGCATGTAGGCCGATGAGATCTCTCACGTCATCAAAAACGAATTTAATAATTTTTAAGAAAGATATTTTATATAGATCCAGTAAAACAGCGGGAAAAATCAACCTCGTTTTTTAATGCAGCGTATAACAAAATTTGATGGCGATTTAATCGGTTGTTTAAGAAACGCGGTATTCTTCTTATTTGAAACAGCGATTTAATAGCTGCTGTAATGACGTGTATTCGATAATAAATAATTAAGGCAATTATTTGATCGCGTTAAAAGATCTCTTTCCGAGAAGTAGTTGAAATTTCGACGCAATTTGTTACATTTTCCTCCATTAAAGTAAACACGAGTTTTTATCACCGCGCGAAACCGAGTGAAGTGGCATTGACGTTAGTGGGAGTGACGTTGATTCCTTTATTTATTTTATATAATATATATATAAAAAAAATAATAATGGAAAGATTTTACATTTGCCGAATGACGGTGCAATTTGAAATCGCTCAACGGATTGACAAGTAATTAAAAAAAACTTAATCGAATCCGGGACGAATAAATGTAAACTTAAGACTTAATAGTTGTTGCGTCAGTACCGGTATAACGAATTTTTGAAGATGAGAAATGTTTTTTCGGACTGATATCGACACATATTAATAGGGGATTTTATAAATAAATTACCGATAATAAACAAGCAATTTTAATATTTTGTTAATAGGGTAATAATTGTTTGTTTCGTGATGTGCAGTAAGAAATCGATACATGACTGCACATTCCGAAAAGAAAATGTATGGAAAATAGTATTAAAATATTTGGAATTTTAGTGAGTTAGTTTTCTACATTTTACGTGTACAGTACTGTATTTTGTCTATAGAATTTCTAGAAATTTGCAATGCATTTCAACGCAGTGAGAGGTAGCGTGATTTGGCGTCCTCTCGCGACCTTTTCACGCCTAATAACGTTTTTGCATTTCATCGGTCCTGAGATGTGAAATGACGTCACCATTTCCATGGGGTTTCGATAGGTGTGGAGTTTCTGTCGTACGACTTTTTTCCGGGAAAAAGACGGCCTGAGTATTTAAACATTTCGTTATTAGTTTTATAAATGACGGAATTTGATTTATTTAGAGACCCCGTGTAATTTGTCCAAAAGACATAATATCGTTATACGGTAGGCTTACTGATAATTTCGTGATTTTACTGTATTTGTAATTGGTTGTCAACCGACAAACCGAGGTTGATACACGCAATGAGTCAGTCATCTATTTGACGGGATTAGTCGAAAGAAAAGTGAAAAAAAAAAAAAAAAAAACAACAATACTGTAGCCTACTGTAAATGTAACGTGCTTTTCCTTCTCGTCTCACAAATCTCTATCGATTTTTGTTTAGCAATGAAGACTGACTTGCCAACTCAACTCTGATAAAAGCTACGGCTCCCGGTAACCGAGCAAACGGTAGACGCAAACAGCGGAGAAAATTCTTGGAATGGAATGTTCAACGAGCTGAATGCTTATCATATTTCGTAATTACGTTACAAACTACTGTTCGCTTTCTACTGTATTCCAATTCTCCAAAGTACTATCGATGTCTGCATGTGCCGAATGGAAACGAATCATTAACGTTACTCGCTTGAAACGACTTGCGAGGAGGTTGTCGCGGAGCTAGGGAAAAATATCGACCTTTTCAGGTGATTAGCACTTGGAATATCGATACAAATACAGTATTTACTACCCGTTTCTGTTATTATTTTTTTTTTTTTAGATACAGTAATTGTTTTTATTATTTTTTTTTTTTCAAAGGGGCGGTGAGGTGGAAATGGAGATAATCAGTTTTGTTATGCATTAGGAAACCGCGCAGCTTTTAATTTGTTAGCGGTGTCATTAAACGATTATAACTTCGCGCTTATCGAATAAACAACCGAACCTTAATTTAATGATAACAAAAGTAGATCAAATGCTGTCAGTTAATAAATGTAAATTATTAATTGACATCGATAATTTTATCAAAAGAAAAAGCGGTTTTAATCGATTTTTTTTTTGCCTTAATGTTTGAGTTTGCAAAATAATACAGTAATATAATCTACTTTTGATTTCAAATGAAATTTTAAGGTACTCCCCATTTACGTGAGGATTCTATATCGCTAAAAAATTATTTTAAGTTCTTACGCATGAATAGGTTGTGAAATCAATAATATTTATAACACAAGAAATGTATGAACACTAGTTTAAAAGTACAATAATTACTAGTACTGTACCAAGTTACTTTTTAAAGTACAGTAAAACTCGTATACAACGCTCCCGGATATAGCGCTATCCCGCTTTTTGCGCGCTTTTTCTCCGGTCCCTT
>JAQGAZ010001648.1:0-26150 GCA_034692225.1 Polydesmus complanatus
AAAGGCCCTCTTTTCTGGAAAATGGAGACAGGGGGAGCGACCGCTCCCCCTGCACCCCCCCTAGCTACGCCACTGAGTAGAGGTGGTCCACTATTAGAGGTTCATTAACATGGGAAAATCGGAGGGAAAATTGAGGTGGTCTTCAATTGGAGGTGGTCTCGCGTAAAGACTTTACTGTATTAGGATTTATGGTCGATTCTTAGTGAATATAATAATGAAGCTTGTTGTTCGACCGCTGCACCTTAAAAGGTTTTGTTAGGCCCCTTAAACGCCTTAAAACGTAGTATTAGATCCGGTTCTGCGTGACCTAGCGAAGACGACGATATTTATATTCGCCCAAACAGAATTTACGTGTATATGAAGAATTTCGAGCGAAATGTCCAAGCGTTAGCTATAAATATAACACTCTCTCTCTCTCTATCTTTTCTATATAAATGTTGCTTTATGCGTATATATTGGATGTAAGGAGATGTGTGGGGGTGGATTTTCGCTGGTGTATGGCGTTGCCTTTGCCGCATCGATTTTTATGTCGTAAATTCGCCAGACTGTGCATGTATTGTTTATTTATTCACCCTCCTCCTCCGCCTATTTCGCTTACCGTACTTCTTCTTCTCCTCCGTCTTATATATTTAAAACTCTGGTGAATTGAATACGCGACGTGTTTCGAGCAGCCGATTTTCATTTATGAACGGTGAATACTTCGATTATGCAACTTTTTTTTTTTTTTTTATATATCTTCGGACGAGGCCGAGTTTTTATTTAATATGGCGAAGAGGAAAATACGTTCTGACGTTGAATGTGTAGTAAAAAAAGAAACATTCCCTCCTCTCCATGCAGCCAGGCATAGTGAGTGGGTATAATGCTTGTGGTTGAAACCGGAAGTAGATATTTGAAACACAGAATGGAATAATTAAATATTCAAAAAGTGATTAAAGTTAAAGTTTTTCCATGTTTCATTCAAATATTTACATTATTAAAAGAATTTAATAGGAATTCAGTTGGGTTCACTTTTATTCAGGACACCGTGTAGTGATTATCTTAATTGCCAATTTATGTCATTTAAATTGTATTGTTTTCTAGTTTATGTTTTTTTTTTTTTATTTTTTTATTATGGATGACATTGTATTATAAGATAATGTTGACTGAGTGATAGGAATTAAGATGAAGTTTACAAAGGTAAAAATTGTTTCGAACAGTGTGTTTTTCCTCCGCAAAACGTGTGTGCGGTTAGCGGTGCGCGTTATGCACACGAATGAATTTCGCTAAATTGATGCAAAAAAAAAAAAAAACAATTGTTTTTAGATTGGAAATTAATGTGTTATTTGTCGAGCGAAAAATGTTTGAACGAGATTATTAAAAAGTTTGACTAAATGCGTTAACTTGTTCGGTAAATCTTTTGACATTTTGGCATTTCAAATCGAATCAAAATTTAATTAAATCTGCAATGTGTTAGCCCCTCCACCCCACCCACTCTCTCTAGACAATTGGATAAACATTTTAAATTAAATTTTCTTTTTTTTTTTATTCATTCATTCATTCATTCCATTTTTTTTCCTTTTTCCTATTGGCGCCTTTGAATTTCACTCGCTTTGACTTCTTTTTAATAGCATATGCTGCCGCCCACCATTTTGCGCATAATAACATCAACAAAAAAATGTGGCGTAACTTTTTAAAGCCTTAAAAAAAGAAATTTTATCTTTAAATTAAATTTGTGTATTTTTTTTTTTTTTTTTTTTCTGTAGTGTGGTGGTAAAAAAATTTATTTTGTAACGATATGTAATTTTTTTTCTCCCACCAGGGACGCAAAATATTTTACTTGGAAAATGCAGATTTCCTTCTCCTAAAACTGATTTAAAAAAAATATTATCCCTAGCTTAGCAAAAGAATAAGCAAATTTTAGAGGCAATTCCGCTTTACGCCAACGTCATAACGCTATATAACACAAGAAGGAGAGCGATTGATGAATTTGTATTCGCCGTCGAATTCCTTCAATTTTAAGGCTTTAATACAGTGAAACCTCAATTTCGAGACCGATCAAACATTGAATTTTGAAGAAAGAAAAAATGGTTATTTTTGTGCTATTAAAATTTTAATTGTAGTGACCTTTGACTTTTTGATTAGAATTGAATTAGTAGACTATAAATGGTAATGGCGTATTAGAGGTGTATCTATTGAAGCCCACTCCAATACAACTCACTACATCATCATCTCTCACTGCGCAATGCTACTGCGCACCATCTCACTGCTCTTCAAACAGAGACCTCCGTTGATATTAGGACTTAAAATGGTCTCGTAGTACAGGTGGTCCACTATTAGAGGTGCGTTCCTATGGGAAATTGGGAGGGACGCATTTGGGGTGGTCTTGAAACAGGAGTGGTCCTAACGGTGGTCTCTTGTCAGGGATTCCACTGTACATGTACTGTAACATTTGTTTTTTTTTTTGGAAACACTCAAAAGTTGAACAAATTATTTCGAGTTCCATTTGATTTTTTTTTATTTAAAAATATTTGAGCTCTTGTCACGCGAAGTGACAAAAAGAAAAGTATGGTGGCTCTCAACGGAAGCATTTATTTTAAGTACGTGTAGTTATGTCACAATATAAATTTTTTTATTATTTTTTGAAAACTTTTTATTCCCATCGTATAATACTTTGTTTTTATTTATTTATTTTTGTTGTTATTTTTATTTATCCGTTTGACTTCTGACTTGTCGTCATCTAAAATGAAACTTTCTTCTCGTGTCCGACGATCGAGGCGTTATTTTCGTTCGGCGTCAACAATAACCCTCCCCCCCCCCTCTTCTTCCTTACTACGTAATATCCCGTTTTTATGTTTTTTGAAGAAGAAATTTTAAAAGTCGCGAGAAGAAAATCTCAATGAGAAATTGATCGATGGCGTTTGCTTTCTATTGTACTTTTATTTTGGAGATTGACCGATGGCTTTTTTCGGAGTTGCAAATAGCCGAGAGAATTGTGCAAACACGCACAATTTTTTTCTATCTCGGTTGCAAGGAGAAGGAGGCCTAAAGGGAGACGATGAGTGTGAAAGGAGAGAGCGTGTTTGATCGAAGGGACAGATGGTCAGCCATAGATTTTTATTCTCACTTGACCACTTCTTCCATTCAACGATTCTTTGTAATCGATCTTGTTTTTGTTTTTTTCTTTTCCTTTTCTTCACGTCTTTTTTTTTATATATTTATTTATTTATAACGTTGGGCGTATGTTGTGTACAGGGACTATAGGTAGTGGTGGACACGCGCGCTTTCCGCGCTGTATACGAATATATATATTTGATAGTGGACACGATGAACGACAATAAAAGCCCCATTCTCCTCCTTCGAAGATTATTCTGGAATTTGGAGGAAGGCAGAAAAAGAAGAATAGAAATGGCTATGGTGATTTGGTGGGTGAGGTGTTGTTGTGTGTGGGGTTTGGATCGTTATTGACAGAAAGGCCATCTGTATTCGAGCGTGGCGGTGGGGGGCAATATATAATACAATGCGACGTCGCGCATCATCATTGGTATTTCACCCCCCACACCCTCTCTCTTTTCCCATTTTAGTTTTTGATCCACACTCCAACGTAGGATAAAACCTTCGCATACTTTTCTTTCAGGGGGGGGGGGGGGGGTGGTGGACAAAAATCGAGCATCGGGATAAAGGAAAGATTGGAAGGAGAATGGATGATGAAGATAGAGGGAGGGGGGGGGGGGAGAATTATTTTTTTTGCTTTTTCTGATGTCATTTTAACGTTCAATTTTAGTTCGGACAGAAAGATGAAATTTTTAAATTATTTTTTTTTCTGAGAAAATAAGAGAAAAAAAAAATCGAATACATTATTATTATATTTTTTTGTTATAACGGAAATTTTTGTATTGCGCGACAGATGTGTTCTTGAGGTATCTAGCGTTATATAAAAACGCGTTATGGAAGAATAGACAAGTTATGAAGCTGCAGCTGCTGGGTTTATCAAGCTATGGCTCTTACTTATTATGTCAAGTTCAAAGGGGGAGGGACCAAGGGACGATTCTCAAAACTAGGGATAAAAATTGGAGTTTAGGGATTTTATCTGCGCAATAATTAAATATTTGCTGCATTTATTAGTCAATTAAAAGAATATTTCCCCCCTCCCCCTCCCCCATTTGGAGCAAAAACGAGATTTAAATGTTAACCCTGCTGCATACAAATCACATTATGTCAAGTTTCACTTCATTCATGGTTTAATTCAATGAACTTACGTTGAAAAGCTAACTTTTTAAAACAATAATTCACAAAAATTGAGATATTCTGTTGTTGCTGCTGCAAACCCCTTCTTCAAACCTCTAATAGTGAATTCGCGTAATTTAAAAACGCGTTATACGAGGACTTGACTTTTTTTATGGTGTTTTTTTTTCTCCTTCCATTTCTTTTTTTTTTTTTTTACGGCAATTTCGACTAAAGCGGCGCAATATGGGCCTTAGAATGTTTAGTAGAAAAGAGGAAGAAAAAAAAGATTCCTTCTCTCTCTCTCTGGCAAACGCCAAAAGACAAAATTTAAACTAGAAAGAAATATCGATTTTGGTTGTGTTTTTGAAGGGCAAATACGTTTTATTGGATCTCATTGATGGTCATTCGCATTTTGCTGATGCGGGCTTTATTTTTTCTCTTTTTTTATATATATATTTTCCTTTCAGCAATTCTCTCTTTCTATTACTATCTCTCTCTCTTTCCGGCCTTGTGACTTTTGCTCGTGGTATTATTAAGGAATAATGGGAGTCTCGTGATGGAATCTTACGTAAATAAAAGTTGCGAGGGTGGAAGAAAAGTTAACACCCTAGAATATATCTTTTTTTTTGTGGATAATAATATGGGGGGAGGGTGGAACTAATGGTCACACATACTGTATACTGTAGATGAGCGGAAACAAATTCAAGGTTGCACCACGTGAGTCTATTTATCGACATCGTAAAGCGTGTTCAAAGAACGAGCGCATTGGAAATAAAAATGTCCATAAAAATGTATTTACTTCTACGCTCGCTTTATAACTAGAAGTAGAGGCAGAGTGATGGAGAAGGAGAGGCAGAACGATGGAGACGGAGAAGCAGAGTGATGGAGACAGAGAGGCAGAACGATGGAGACGGAGAAGCAGAGTGATGGAGACAGAGAGGCAGAACGATGGAGACGGAGAAGCAGAGTGATGGAGAAGGAGAGGCAGAGTAATGGATATGGAGAGGCAGAACGATGGAGAAGGAGAGGCAGAGTTATGGAGAAGGAGAGACAGAGTTATGGAGAAGGAGAGACAGAGTTATGGAGAAGGAGAGACAGAGTGATGGAGGAGAGGCAGAGTGATGGAGAAGGAGAGAAACAGGGTGATTATTGATGTTATGGTTATTGCATTTGTAATTCACTCTGCCACTTTATACTGGTGTATAGGAAATTAAGTTTGGTCTATATTGTATTTAGAAAGACATTAAATTAATGTTATCTACGCAATTAGAATGAGCGATAAAAGTTGGATGAAATTATTAGAAAATGACATTTTGATATTTCTTTAATTAAAATAATATGCTGTAATAAGACTTAGTTTCAACTACTGTATCTCTGCCATCGGTTTTAGACTTATTGATTTTAATTTCAAAGTTATTTCTCTCAAGTTTTTGTAAATTTTTTGGATCTGTCATTGTAAATTTAGTATTTAACAAGAACAACAAAAAATGTAGGTTTTTTTTAACTTAAAAAAAGAGTTGAATGCTCTGGTGGTGTGAGAGTTAAGCTAGTTCATTTAGCACTTGATAGATGACGTTTTAAAATGAAAAATGGTAGATATATCTTTTTGTCATCGGAGTGCTCAAATCCGCTGGGAAAAAGATAACCTTTATCAATGTCTATGATTGAAATTATTGATCTCAGACTTACCGAAGCTTTATTCTGAGGAGGGGAGGGGGAAAGGAGATAGAGGAAGGGGCGTGTGTATGTGTTGGGTAGGGGAGGGGTGGGGGGATGTTGTTTGGGGGTGGGTGGGTTAAAAAGTAAGGAGCGAAGAAGAAATCAAATTGCAAACTGCGCTTTTATCTATTTCAAAAGCTTTATTCGATCAAAAATAAATCGATTTTATTTTTTTCTTTTGTTACATAATTTTCCGAGTTATTATCAATATTTTACCGATCTTAACTAATTAAATTCGAAATGAAATATATATATATATATATACCGGTATATTAAAAAAATCTGGGCGTAGAATTGAAAGGATGAATGAAGCATTTTGTAGCACTTGTCAATTGTATTGACCGTCAACGATCAAGACTTCTCTTTTATTGATATAAAACGTTATCGCGAATAAAATGAATGTACGATAGAATGAACGATCAAAGTCACAAAAAAAGTATATGGTATAGTATATATAAAATATTTTTTTTTGCATTCCAAAATTATTAAAGTTCTTGAACTTGTCGCGCGCTACAACTTTTCGGTTGCTTCAAAGTACCTTTGATTATCCAATTAAGTGAGCTGCTTATATTTTACTGGAGTATTACTTTTATTTTTTTTTAATGTTTTTTGTTAATGACACGTGGAAAAACTTTACTAATAAGGACTTTTTTTTTTATAACATTTAATTGTTCTATTCCGTGTTTAGAATTTCTTTTTTTGGCCACAACCCACGCAGCAACATAAGCATTATACGCACTCGCTATGCTATGTTCTGATTCCCGCTGGATCCAATTCGTCCCATCTGGTTGTATCATTCGTTGGCTTCAACAACTATTCTTTTTTTCTTGTAAATCTTTTCTCGCATCACACCCCATACTTTATAGTTTGCCTAATTTAAATCTGGAATATTGAAGAAGGCATTGAACAGGCATGAAACGAACTTGAAGAAGGCAGAATCAATGCAATGTAGCATAGTGAGTGGGTATAATGCTTGTGTTGAGACCGGAAGAGGATATTTAAAACACAGAATAGAACAATTAAATATTTAAAAAAAGTAAAAGTTTTTCCATGTGTCATTCAAATATTTACATTATTAAAAGAAATTTAATACGAATTCACTTGGGTTGAATTTTCTCAGTATATTTTATGGACTAAAACGCTATTATAGTTCATATACTTGTATTCTATTTACAAAATAGCTATTGATTTGTATAACTATTTGAAAATGTCCAGTGATCGACGCTCGATTGTCTTCAAAAAGTAGTTGGCGGCTATTCCTTCTTCCACTTTAAGAAGACGTATGGTACGGAAATGGAGCGGCGCATATGAGCAATTACGAGCATTGGACATCTAAGGCTGTGGGCGTATTTGCCCTGCCTTTTTTTATCGAGTGGGTGGTTGGGGGGTGGGAGGAAAAGAGATGCTGATGAAATCTTATGGGGGATATTATTATTATCATCATCGCTACTTTGAAACGCATCTCGAGATGCTTTTTTATTAATCTTATTATTATGATGGAGGAGGAGGAGAGAGAGGGCTGGGCAGTTTAGTAGACCTCAAATGGGCTCTTGTTTGCGAACATGTTTTAGGGCGGGGTGGGAATTAGGTCCACACACAGCCATAACTTCTTTTTTTGGCGATGGCGATCAACTACTAAAACCCCAATTTTTGCGGTGGAAATAAAATGACATTGAGGCGTTTTTTTGTTGGTCATTGGTCATCTCTTCTCAAGATCTATTATTTAAGTTAGTTGGCATAGCATCAAGTCAGATTTCGCTCGATCGCTCGTTTCTCTTAGGAATATTACCATGACGTCACGCGTATAGATTATGAGGGGAGTGATGGGAGAGAGAGAGAGAAAAGATGTGGAATGGAAAAAGATAAGTGTGCAAATATTTTCCCTTCGCTATATAAAGTTCTGAAAAGATTGGGCGAAGGTTATTACCAAACATTATTTCTTTAATAGCCGTCTTGAGTATTGGCACAGGTTATTAACGTTTTATGAGAGTATATGAATGAGCTGTGTATACACACAGAAGCGAAGCGTCACCAGCGTTGCCTTACTATAATATGGTTCCACTCAGCAGCTCTCGCCTTTACTCGTGCGCTTATATTATTATATGTTTGGCGACCACGTAATTGGCTCATCCACTTTTTACCGATTTAGGAAAATGGTTGCCAGCGGCAGCAGCCATTTTACCCCGAGCTTAAATTTTTTGGGGCTTATTAGGAGACATTAATAATAATTATATATAAACACTTTAAGGCTGTGGCAACTTTTGTTAAAAGAACGTTAAAAGAGAGTTTTTAGGACACAACGTTTATTTACATTATACGATGATGGTTCAATAAAAAGTTTTAAGCCCGAACTTTATTTCATAAATTTCTATTACGGGAATTAATTAGAATTTTTCCTCATACTGTACAGTATTTATATAATTGAACTAACTAATGTAATTCTGTAGTTTTGAATAAGCTTAATATACACGGTGTTCCTAAAAAAAAAGCGCGTACCCAACTGAATTCGTGTTAAATCCCTTTTTAATAATGTAAATATTTGAATGACGCTTGGAAAAACTTTATATTGAGGATTTTTTAAACATTTAATTGTTCTATTTTGTGCTTAAAATATCCGCTTCCGGTCACAACACGAGTATTCTATACCATTTCTATGAAGTTTAAATTATTATTACTTTATTTTGTGTGGTTTACATTGAAAGCTATTCAACTCTCATTATGATGTTTACTTGACTTTTGTGATATATAATTATCTTGAAAGTTGAATTTTTTTCTTCCCCTGAGTTCATTAAACGTATAAAAAAATAATGGTAAACCCCATACTAAAGAATATTCAAATTTCGTCTCTTAGTAAAATTTTTATTTGCATAGATAAAGGTCTCAAAATTTTACTACCTAGAACTATTTTTATTAGTTCTAATTTTATATAAGAGGGGAAAAAAATATATATTTTTTAATTTCAAAAATTCAATTAATAATGAAGCGCGTGAGCATAGAATCTCTCATCAAACGTAAGAGCTTGTAATTAAGTATCAATTGAGTCGAAGATTCCAAACTCCAACCTATATGATTAGTGGCAATTGTAGTCTAAGTTTATAAAGACATTTTTGGGGGAAGCGCAATACTTGCGATGGGTACAGTAATAATTATTAAAGAAAACGGAAAATTAGTAGGGAGAGAGAGAAAAAATCTATAAAAAACTGTCATTAATTTGAAAATAAAACATACAATTTTTTTTTCTATTTAAAGTAAACTAAAAATTATAATAATAATGAGTAATTTACACGTGGCGCCCCTGCATCCCCCCAAACTCGCTCAACCGCTGACGTAATTTGAATTCAATTTTTCCACCCAACAACCATCTACTTTCTTATTCTACGCTCGTCTCATGATCATAATAATATTAACTTTCATCTCGAATGATTTTTTTTCTTCTGCTAAACTGGGCTGGCTCTACATTCGATGTAATTAACGAGATAGATATAAAAAATAACCTGATAATTTTCAAAGCATCAAAGAAGACAATGTTAAAGATTTCGGTCTCTCTCTTTCTCCATCACTCTGGCTTTCTTTTTCCGTCACTCTGGTTCTCTCTATCTCCATCATTCTGGTTCTCTCTATCTCCATCACTCTGGTTCTTTCTTTCCCCATCACTCTGCTTCTCTTTTTCAATATCATTCTGCTTCTCTTTTTCAATATCACTCTGCTTATCTCTTCTCCATCACTCTGCCTCTCTCGGTCTCCATCACTCTGCCTCTCTCTTTCTCTGTCACTCTGCTTCTCTCTTTCCCCATCACTCTGCCTCTCTGTCTCCATCACTTTAGCTATCTCTTTCTCCATCACTCTGCCTCTCTCGGTCTCCATCACTCTGCCTCTCTCGGTCTCCATCACTCTGCCTCTCTCTTTCCCCAACACTCTGCTTCTCTCTTTCCCCATCACTCTGCCTCTCTCTTTCCCCAACACTCTGCCTCTCTCTTTCCCCAACACCCTGCTTCTATCTTTCCCCATCACTCTGCCTATCTCTTTCTCCATCACTCTGTCTTATACACACTTTATAAGATAATGACGTTCACGATGGACTTGTTCTTCTTAATATCACTCGCGAGGAATATAATATTGAAGCATGTTGTATAATGCGCGAGAGACTAATATTTTTTTTCTTGTTTTTTGCAGGAGGCGGAAGAGGAGGAGCTTATGGTTTGGTTGGAGGAAATGAGATCATCAAAAACTTTTTTTTTTTTTTTCGCATTTACCCAAACTCTTCATTATCTCTAAAAGTAAGTTACTTTCTTTCTTAACATCATGTTCCGAATTAATCTCTTATTTTTTTTTTATTTTTACGTGATGAGACTACCTATGAGACTCTTCTTCTCTGAGTTTTTTTTTTTTTCTTATATTTTTTGCGAGTTTTTTTCTTTCCTCTTATTGTGGTTGTTGGATATGATAGCTGAGGAAATTTTAGTTGAGTTGTTTACTGTATATATGAGTACAATCTGCAAGAAGATTAAGTTGTATTTTTGGTGGGGATATAACTTCTCTAAGTTACGACAATGTGACTGCATTTTTTTGTGTTTTTTTTTTCTGGTTCCGAACAATAGCGAGTAATTGTTTACGGTTTTTTATTATGCATACGCTGTAATAAGTTTGTACGAGAGGAGAGGTTATTTTAAAGAAGAAGAGTTTTTCGTGATCGTTAGGTTAAGGTTTATCGTTCTAATCTCCATATCGAGTTACGCTAGCTTCCGAAACCCATAGCCCCTAGTAGCTATTATGCTAAACACGTCGTCGTCTTACGGCAAATGCTCGCTGCAAATTTGCTAGCAGAAATATATTTTGTGTTGGACTAATTTTACCATCAAATTTTTTGCTTTTTTTTTTTTTTTGTTTTCTCTCGGTCGGTGAAGATCAAAGAAAATTGTATTCTGTCTATCTCTATTTTTTTTTTTTTTTTTTGTATCGTCGTTACGCCTTCATTCATAAGACGCTGCATCTAAGATTGACAACGAATAAACGAATCGTAATCTTTGTTTATTTAAATTTTTTTTATGACAACTTATATTTTGCGGTTGAATGATATTTCGTATCAAAATTATTACAGTGAAACTTCTATTTTGAGACCACCATTGGGACCGAATAAAAGTGGTCTTCAAATAGAGTTTTTTTTTAATAAGAGAAATGATTATTTTTGTGTTATTAAAATGTTAATTGTTGTGGCTTTTGACCTTTAAAGTAGAATTGTATTGTTATAAATTGTAATGGCGTATTACAAGTGTATCTATTGAAGCACACTCCAATACAACTCACTACGTCATCATCTCTCACTGCGCAATGCTACTGCGCACCATCTCACTGCTCTTCAAATAGAGACCTCTGTTGATATTAGGACTTAAAATGGTCTCGTAGTAGAGGTGGTGCACTATTAGATGAGCATTAACATGTGAAAATCGGAGGAACGTATTTGATGTGGTCTCGAAATAGAGGTTTCACTGTAATATATTTTGCAGATACATTCCTAAGTTTTTACATAAGTTTTATTTTTGAAATCTATTGTAAATAATAATTTTACAAATCGCTAAATATGTGAACCGTATAAACTAAAAATCCATTCTTAAAATGAACTAAGTAAATTGAGAATCTATTCATTTATTATTAAAGACGAGGAGGGAAAATGTTATAGAAAAAAAGGGAGTTTTATTTTGTTTACATTTTCAAGTACCGTTAGCTCGATATTATATAAGTTTCACCCTGGGTTTAAATTAATTATTAAAACTAAACGTTTTTTCCACAAATTACTCACACTTGGGATAATGGAAACTTTATTATTCAGTATAAATGATTTATTTTAAAATGATATTGAAATTTTATCGAACGTATAATAAAGAGCGAGAGAGATCGAGATAGAGAGTGGGCTTAGTATTTTTCTTCTACATTTTACTTCTAAATGTGGGAATCATTTTCTAGCTCCTATTATTCCAACTTTCTATTCCGCGTGTACGAGTGCAGGTATAATAAAATATTAAAATCAAAAAAAAAGTATGTGGATGTATATTGGGGAAGGCGAAAAGAGGCTTAACGTGATTTGAATGCGTGAGCTCCATTCGGCGGTTGGAAAGTGCAAATAATAATTCTAACAACCGCGATAATAATAATTAAGCGCGAAGCAAAGACCTTCTCTTAATTAGCTTTTTATTCATTTTTAATTTTTTTTTTCTTTATCTTCCTAAAGGATATAATGACGTGTCTATTCTATAGTAGGGGGTTGAGGTTTTGGACGAAAGTGGTCAGCAGCAGCGTCTGGGTTTAATTTCACAGAAAACTGTTTCGCTCACGTTTTATATATACATTTCTTTCGCTCTCGTTAATTGCGGTGCCGGCTTCAACAACCGTCGGTTAGAAGACAATTTAGTGGTCATTTTGAAGCGTCGTAAAATTACTCATAGGAGAAAGAGAGATATAGGATGGAGAGAGAGACGGTGAAAAGAAAAGCCGGGCTCGATCATTATCACTATCGTTAAACCGTTCGATTGAGTTAGGGGTGAATGGTTGGGGGGATGGATAGGGGGAGAGATAACGCTCGCTGCTTCAATCTATCGGTTATTACGTTTTCTTGAAAAAAGGATTTCATCGTTGGCGACGAGAACAATTGCTAATTCATTTTCTGGTTAAGGTAGTATCGAGAGGAAATCTTGGAACTTGCACAAACAGTAAAATCCTGCTGCTGCTGCTTCATTTTTTTTTTTTTTTTTGGTTCTTGAGATCAAAAGACAAATTGTTGATTTCGGTTTGAGCGAAACTTAACTCGGTGGTTAGCTAAATGCACGGATCGATTGAAAGCGATATTGCACTCGAATGATAATAGTTAGCGGCATCGATTTTTTTTTATTTATTAGGTAGGGCCCTTGTTAACCGCTAACGAATAGGCATATAACGTTCGACGATGTCGGAACATTCGAATAAAAGTAAAGGAGAGTGGGATCGATATAGTGGGGAAAGACATGGAAGAAGTTAATATACCGGGTGTCCGATAAGGTACTTCCATTCAAAGACCACCGTTGAATTAACTAAGAGTAGTCTTCAAATAGAATTTTATTATTTTTGTGCTATTAAAATGTTAATTGTTGTGGCTTTTGACCTTTAGAGTAGAATTGTATTGTTATAAATTGTAATGGCGTATTACAAGTGTATGATTCTATTGAAGCACACTCCAATCCAACTCACTACATCATCATCTCTCACTGCGCACAATCACACTGCGCACCATCTCAAATAGAGACCTCCATTGAAAATGGCACTTAAAATAGTCTTGTGGTAGAGATGGTCTACTATTAGAGGTGCATTAACATGGGGAAAATTGGAGGGACGTATTTGAGGTGGTCTCCAAACGGAAGAGCTCTTAGATTGAGGGTGGTCTTGCGTAGAGGTTTTAGTCTGTATTCCACTCGGCTCTCCAATGTTGACTCACAAAATCATCATCTAGGAGTGCGCATGATGCTATTGCGCAGCATCTAGGTGGTCTTCAAGCAGAGACCTCCATTGAAAATGGGTAGTCACGGCCTCGTAGTAGAGGGACATATTTAAGGTGGTCTCGAAACGGAGGTGGTCTTCAATCGGAGGCGAGTGGAGTAGCCAGTCAGTCGAGCTACTTAACCGCTCTTAAAGTAGGTAAACTGCCTAGTAAGGTTGGCGTTTCGGGTGAATTAATAATAATTGTGGGTTAATATTGCGCCATCGATATCATTTGATTGCATTAGCTCTGAGCGCTTCACCTTTCCATATACACAAAACGGTTACACATTGTGGACTGTACAGTATACTAACGGTGAATAGTGGATCTCATTTCCTGTGCCCTGGATTTATTCGGGGGATATTAATAATTTTTGTTTCTGGTGTGAGGCTTTGACGCCCACTACTACAGGGTCTCGCCTGATCGAATTATAAGAAGATAATTATTAGCAATCGTCTATCGGGTGGCGCAAAAAAAGTGGGACCCCTGTTATTTTTGTTATTGTAAAAAAAAATTGTAAAAACTTTAAAAAGAATATTATATTATAAAAACCACGATAGGTAGTTAATGAAATAGTGACGTCAAAGGTTTAGCTAGGAAGTAAAGAAAATTTTACAATTTTAAATTCGCCAAAAACATAATTTGGTTATAATGCAAGTTTTCAAGAGGGGTCCCACTTTTATTGCGCCACCCGATATGACATGACCAGACAACGTCGTCTCTGCTGCTAAGACGCCGAAGATCATCCGCTCGTAATTTATGGCTCAAATTACAAATCGTTAAGTGAGGCGACGACGTAATAACTGCTTTTTTTAAAAAAAAACAAAATCGATGTACAATCGTTAAACATGACGTAGCGAGTAAGTAGCATATTGAAGATGAAGAAATTTATAGGAGCGATTTGCTAAGATTGTAGCGAGAGAGAGAGAGAGAAGATGGGGATGGAGTTGGTAGCAGACAGAAAAGTTATATAAGATTTAAATAGGCTAAATAAATATCAAGTGGGCGGTGGCGGAGCTCTAGGGAGTTGTTTTTATTTTTATTATATATTTAGAAAAAGAAAAAAGAAGTATATTGTGTATACTCAGTTGAGCTTTTTGTAATTTGACTTTTTCTTGTAAATTTCGCGCATCTTGAGTTTTTGAAAAAGACGAAGAAAACACTAACGTTGCACGGATCATTGAGCTATAGAAAGTCATTTTATTTTACACTTCAAGGATTTATTTTTTTCTTCGTCTCCTTTTCGGGTACAATCGATTTTTAGATGCTGCACGACTCATTGGCATTAATTTACATATCGCTATATTAGAATTAGTATTTTTTTTTTATACTTCTTCTTTTATTTGATTTGATTTTTTATTTTCTCCTTCAAGTACATTAAATTCAATACACGTAAATCGTATTAAATCCCTTTTAATAATGTAAATATTTGAAAGACACGTGGAAAAAATTTTACTTTTAAGGACTTTCTTTTATATTTAATTGTTCTATTCTGTGTTTATAATATTCACTTCCGGTCTTAAACGCAAGCATTATTATACCCCACTCACTACTGTATGTTACATTGCATTGACTGCAGTTTGGTCGCGTTCGTCTCATGTTTGTAACATACATTGGGACACTTCTTTAATACGGTACTTCAGATTTAAGTTAGGAGGATTACAAAGTATGGGGTGTGATTCAAGAAATTTTTAAAAGTCAAAAGAATAAGAGATGAAGGTCACAGTATGCCCAGCTGAGTAATTCAGTTGGGTACGGTTTATTTCGGAGCACCGAGTACTTTTTTCTTTTCCTTCTTATATTTTGATTTGATTTTCTTTTTATTTCCTCCCTCAAGTACATTAAATTCAATAGTTACAATTACAATATTAAAGACAGGTTTTTTTTTTTAGTAGATTTTTATTCTCCTTCATAATGTGAATATTAATTTTCTTTTTATGAGATTTTTACGTTGGTGTCAATTTCTTAGAATAATTTTTATATTTCCATCAAAATTCTACAGAACTATTAAAAAATTTGAGATATAATTCGATTATTTTTCAGTAACTCTTTTATAAAAGTTATAATTTTTGAGTTTTTATTTTTTATATATTATACTGTATATTTATTTTAATGCTCTACAAATTTAAAATGGTTTAAAAAAATTTTTGTGAAGTAATTGTATTGTTCTGTCAGCATTAATATTGTTTTCTAGCGTGGTTTTTATGCAGACATTTTTGATGTCAATTTGCTCGAATTTTGATTTTGGCGAATTAAATGTGCCTTCAACTACATATATATAAAAAAAAAAAATAGATGCGCGTGTTATTATAAAGCCAAAAGTGACATCAAACTTTGATTGCACATGCGTTTACATACTAATCGAAGGTATTTTTTCCTACGTTGTTTGCATGTGAGAAAGCCGCGTTTAAAACTCTCCATTTATTTTTATTTGTTATGTTGCAACTCTTTCTATCTCCGAGCGAGCGCTAAATGCGGCGTTTTCTCTTTTTAATAAATAGTTTTATGTAAGAGACGCAATTTGGGTGTCGTTGATACTTAAGTGTTTATTTATTTATTTTTGGGCCGAGTAATTGTCACAGTTAGGTGGGAGGCGCTATAGTTAACGTGTAATTTGGCTAAGAGACGGATCGAAGGGAGAGAAAGAGCACGTAATTTTGAAATCACAGTTGGAAAGAAATTTGAAGATGTGTACAATATAGATTGAGATGTTAAGCGAAGAAGAAGAAGAAAGTTGATTATTATATTTTTTCAGCTTACCCGCCGTGTCCCACACAGTAAAATTAATCCTTTGGGCACCGACCTCGTACACGGCTGTGTAGCGCTCGAATCCGGTCGGAACATAAACCTAGAAACAAGGAAATAAAAAAAGATTTTTAATTAAAAAAAAATTTTGAGCTTGGAAAAAGGAAAGAATTTAATCACAATTATTATTATTAGTAGGGTCAGGCGTTAACGTAAAACATATTAATTATTATGTAATGGATTTTATCGGTGCAACATTCAACTACACCGTTTCCACGAAAAAAGTGCACCCAACTGAATGAGTATTAAATCTCTTTTAATAATGTAAATATTTGAATGACACGTGGAAAAACTTTTACTTTTAAGAACTTTTTTAATATGCAATTGTTTTATTCTGTGTTTAAAATATCCTCTTCCGGTCTCAACACGAGCATCATACCCACTCACTATGTTTACAATGCGTTGACTCCTGCTTGATCGAGTTCGTCTCATGCCTCTCTCATACGTTGGCGCATTTCTTCAATATTCTAGATTTAAATTAAAATAATATTTCGCTTTGCATTCTGTTGACGAAATGTGGCAGCGCGCGTACAATTGTGTTTTTTTTATTTTTAAAAGAAATTTAATTGAATCACCTTCGGCGTTACATATCTAAAAAAAATTGAACCAAATTGAACCGAAAAATGATTTTAGTCGCCAGACTTGTTAGATCGAGGTGAAAAATAAAAAGCTTTTTTTTTTTTTTTTAAATTATTCGTATAGATGGCGTGCTGTATGGTGTGTGTGTTTTTTTTTTGGGGGGGGGGTTGAGGGATGTTTTCTTAGATATAGATAGATCGCTAGTGTAATATTCGATTTCCAACTCTTTTCTCCTTCCGTCACCACACACACACACGCGGCGGCGGCTTCACTTTTCTTTCCACAAATACAAATTGACACGAGATGAATGCTTAAGTGCTGGTGCGGTTGAGTGTCGTCGATGTCGCCCAAAGGGTTGACGGTACAATCACTTCCATAACGCGAATTATGCGGCTCCTCAACAAAAAAAAAAAAAGGAATAGGAAAAGAAATCGCGTTGAAGAAAATCGCTTTCTTGCGTCACACAAAAAATAATGATTTAAAAATCAAAACAAGGAGTAAGTTTGGGCATTTAAATGGGTATTGTTTAATGATAATGGGATTTTCTATCGTCTGCTGCTGGGTTTATCAACCTATGGCTCTTTACCAATTATGGCATTTAACAAAATTGCTGTGAAACCTCTATTCCGAGACCACCGTTGGAACCGACTAAAGTAGTCTTTAAATAGAATTTTCTTTAAAAAATTTGTTCTATTAAAATGTTAATTGTTTTGGCTTTTGACTTTTAGAGTAGAATAATATTGTATTGTTATAAATTGTAATGGCGTATTACAAGTGCATCTATTGAAGCACACTCCAATACAACTCACCTAATCATCATCTCTCACTGCGCACACTACTACTGCGCACCATCTCACTGCTCTTCAAATAGAGACCTCCATTCAAAATGGAACTTAAAATGGTCTCGTAGTTGAGGTGGTCTACTATTAGAAGTGTATCTATTGAAGCACACTCCAATACAACTCACTACATCATCATCTCTCACTGCGCAATCACACTGCGCACTATCTCACTGCTCTTCAAATAGAGAATTCCTTTGAAAAGAGGAATTAAAAATGGTCTTGCAATAGAAGTGGTCCACTTTTAGAAGTCCATTAACATTACAATGAGGGTGATCACGGTCTTATAGTAGGAGTGGGTCACTATTAAGAGGCGCATTAACATGGGGAAAATCGGAGGGCGTTTTTGAGGAAGTCTCGAAACGGAGGTGGTCTTAAAAAAAAAGTTTTTTTTTAGTTAAAAATTCTTAAGAAATTTAATACCGGTAGTTTATTTCTTATTGTCTCATCTAATTGGGAGGGTTCTTTTGTATACCTTTCTCTTTTTTCCTTCCCTTTTCATTTTATAGTGAGATGTAATGTTGCTGGCAAGACTAGCTGCTAAAATAGTCGGAAAACATAACAATCTATGGCGTTCCTGGAACCACGTTCAAATACCTTCGAATGGAGTTCCGGCTGACGAAAGGCTGTGGAGCTTTTATCGACCATTAGAATATAATTCTAGGCGAAAGTTATAAAACGCGGTTGAATGGCGTTCCGCTTGTTAAAAATGCGCCATTAAAAAGAAAAAAGCGATCAATGTCCAATAATTCTTCTTCTACACACGCAACGTCAATTTACAAATAAATATGAGGGAGGGGTTTTTTTTTATTATTAATTATTATCATTAAATTTAACATTAAGGGATATTATAATAATTGCTTATATGAGACGAAATTTATTTGTTAAATTTTTGCAATTTAAACTGAGATTGGAGACTCGTTAGCGCGGTTAGTAGGAAAAGTGAAAACAATACAGAATACTGGAACTCGGTTATAACGACATCTTAAAATCCCTACTGTATCCAAGAACGATTGATGGGTTTGTATTCACCATTAAAAACAACCGTTTTCTTCTCCAATATTTTTAAATCGAAAAACTTTTCGCAAATGAATCTTCATTTTTTTGTGTGTGTCGGGGAGAAAGAAGGAGGGGGGGGGGGAGGGGGGTTGTAGTGAGCGTTTTTACATAAGCGAGGAGGATATTTCATCCGTTCCATCTCACGTCACACACCGGGGAGAAGGCGGAACTAAGAGTCCGAAAAATGTGACGCAAAACGCCAGATGATGCTAGTTGTGATTCAAAGTGACGTAGCTGCTGGTGAGCAGACAGCAGACAATCGGGGTAATGGCGTGTCAAGATGAGCAAAAAGTAGACTCTAGTTGGGCTTGAACAACAGCTACAATCGCTTCCATTACTGTCCAAAATTGTGAATATCTAAAAAAGTGCTGTTGTGAATCTTACGGAGAGAGAGATTGGGGGCTTGAAGAGAGTGTTTAAGAAGGAAGGAGAGAATGGGGAATAAATGTTGGGAGTATTATAGGTTTTCTTTTGAAAACGATGCGAATGAAAAGGAATCTTATTAGCCCGCCGACAAACGCATAAAAGAGCATTTCGAGAGAATAAAAGAAAGACTAAGGGAGAGGCTCTCTCTCTCTCTGAGTGATGGAAGAGAGAGATGGAGGGTGGTTGGGTGTGGAAGAGGAAGATGAATGTCGGTGACAAAGATACATCTCAAACACAAATCTTATATGGCACATCTTTATTCCAATTTTCTTCTCCTTCCCTCGCATCAAATTCCGTAAAAAATAAGAAGGAGATGAAGGAAAACGTAAAGCTAACTCTGACTTATATCTATTGTCGAATTATATTTTGTCATTGATGCGCTGTTATTCTGTCAACATTGGAAGCGGCTTAACTAGATGGAGAGTAACGCTAACCGATCCACACTCACTCGACATTATTTAGCTAACTTTAGACAATTCCACGCTTCTTCTTCTTCTTCATCTTGTTTAACGCCAATTTTATTTATGAGAATGAAACGCATTATTTTATTTGTTGTTGTTGTTTAAAGGCAATTTCTTTATTGAAGGAAATTCACAAAATCTTTATGGAAAATTTAGGTGTTTTTATACTCGTACATTAAATTTTGTCCTACTTGCCCAAACCATAACGTCCGGCGGATATTTTGTGGGATATTTTGGCACCGCTGTAGGCTACACCTTGTATTTTTCTAAGAAATAAACTCACCTCGAAAAAGGACGTACAGTCAAATCTCTATTTCGAGACCACCGTTGGGACCGACTAAAGTGGTCTTCAAATTGAATTTTTTTTAATAAGAGAAATGATTATTTTTGTGCTATTAAAATGTTAATTGTTGTGGCTTTTGACCTTTAGAGTAGAATTGTATTGTTATAAATTGTAATGGCGTATTAGAAGTGTATCTATTGAAGCACACTCCAATCCAACTCACTACATCATCATCTCTCACTGCGCAATGCTACTGCGCACCACCTCACCGGTCTCCAAACAGAGACCCTCATTGAAAATGAGACTTAAAATGGTCTTGTAGTAGAGGTGGTCTACTATTAGAGGTACATTAACACGGGGAAAATCGGAGCGACGTATTTATGTGTTGGTCTCGAAACGGAGGTGGTCTTACATAGAGGTTTTAATGTAAAGTATTACGAAAATCTTTATCAATAAAGTTTCTCAATTTCGACGTTATATGATCGCATAACGTAGTTGATCCAACGTTACAGCTTTCTTTTTTGGGGGCTTTTTTTTTTTTTTTGCTCTTAAAAAGGTTGAAGAAAGAAGAGTGTCAACAACCTAACTCTCAATTACCATATAACACACCCAAAACACTTTCACGCAACACTACTATTAGTTTATCAGTTTATCTCTTCACTCACTCTCAAATTCTCCAAACTGGCCACTGTTTTATTCGCTCAATTGAATATTCAAATTTTTTGAGTGCCCAAAACCACTCTTGATTTTCTTCTATTTCACGTGACCCCCACCGAGAAACTCCGTGACCTGGATATTCGCTGTTGCTGCTGGGCTTTTTCCTCTATACACAATATCTTCGTCCAATTTCTCTTTTTGGCAATTTCCGCTTCAATTTCTTTCATGCACTTGCGAGGGAGAGGAGTTTGGGGGCAAAGGAAAAATGTAATACTTTTAGTTGAGTTCCCATTTTTTTTATTTTTATGTGTGTGTGCGTTGTTTTTGCGGTTGTCTAATAACATTTCACTTTTGACACGTGTTGGCATCACTAGATATCTCTCTCTCACTCCCTTTGTTTATATATATATATATTGTCTACTTATATACCAGCAGTAATAAAATGCTTTTTCCATGTTTCTCGTACATATCGAATGACCTGTGGCCGATTTCCCCACTCCATTTACAAACATACTCTCTAACCTTTCCTCCGCCTCCATCTTCTCCATCTCTCTTTTGCATCACTCTGCCGCTCCAATAACCGCTACAAATATTTTTCATACAAACTTATTCCTTTTCACTCTCTCGTTCTCTCTCCATCTATCCGACGTAGCGTACACGGTGAGAGTGCTTTTGTGTCTTTTTCAAAGTGAAAAAAAAAAAAAAATGGTGTGTGTAAGAGCGCGAAAGGTGAACATTTTGAAGACAACGTGACACGCACTTTAAGCATTTCAAGAGCAATAAACATTTTGCGATTTTACATGCTTTTAAAAATATATACCCTCTATGTGTATATATTTTTTATTAGAGGGCGGAAGGAGGGGGGGAGGAGGGAAAAAGAAGAAGATAAAACTTATAATAAAATCTGTATAAAATGTTTGTATACAATTTTGGCTCAACGCTTGATTCAGAGTTTAGAAGTTAGAAATAAGGGAACAAAATGTCGATACAACGAATACATAAAATACACGGTGTTCGTAAAAAAAAACCGTACTCAACTGAGCTCGTATTAAATAGAACAATTCAATTTTTAAAAAAAGGTCCTTAAAATAAAGTTTTTCCACGTGTCATTCAAATATTTAGAATATTAAAAGGACTTAATACTCATTCAATTGGGTCCATTTTTTTTTACGAACACCGTGTAAAATTGGTTGTATCGACATTAGTTTTCTCTAAAGTCTTTTCCTTTTTTGCTTAAAACCAAAGGTGTATATTGAGTGACGTGTGATGGGGAAGTAGACAATATCATCTTTTATTTATTTCCTCCTCAACTTCATCTTAAACATTTTTTTTTTCTTTTTTGAGCAGCTGTTTGTCGTAAATTTGTTTAAGAAGAAAAAATGATTGGCAGTGAATTTGGCACATACGCACACACCTTTACTCATTCCACCACCAACAACAATAACAACAACTAGCACCGCGTCTAATCACATTTACTATCCATCTTCCTTCAATAACTATTTTTTTTTTTCCATTTTATTTATTTATTTATTTTTTCCGTTCAACGAAATTTGAATTCCCGCTGGAAATTGATTCTTTCTTAAGTCTTTTCTTCTCCTCTCTCAGTGTTTGTGCTATTTTTGTGATGCAGAGAGATAAGAAGATGGAGCTATTTAATCTCAGTCACATAATGTCAACGTCTGTTCCACCGTAGGAGGGCGCTGTTTGGGAGATGAAAGAGAAAGAAAAAAAAAAACACTTTTAAACGTCATTTTAGCTCGTAAATTTCAATGGAAAATTCAATCAGCGACACTAGATTTTGATAGAAAATTTTTTTTGTCTTCTACTCCCAATACACTTTTCTCACTTTACTGTTATCTTCAACGATTTTTTTTTTTATCTTTTCAAGAAGAAAATAATAAAAAAAAAAAAAGAGTGCAAATTGGGAAGGAAGGGAGAGAAAAAAATGGGGTGTTGTAATTGCGTAGAGAGATGAAAATTAGCTTTTATTTACAGTTTTTATCTTTTGGCAACATCGAATTTGTTAATTTAATTTCTCTCTCAATAGCAAAAAAGAAAGTCTTTAAATAGCGCATGCGTAATGCTGACTTAGTAATGAAAAGGTGATTAGTAGTATCTAACAATACCGATAGGTGGCGTTGACTTTGTTTTAATTACTCCCAACATTTTTTTTTATTATTATTGTTTATTTTAGTTTGAGCTACTGTATTTATTATTATATCTACACCGTGAGGCAAAAAAATCGAGAACCGACAAAAAGTCACAACTTTGTAAAAAATGCTTCGATTTAAATTAAACTTGGCACTTGCAAAGAGCAATAGTGTAGGAACAAATATAAATTATCAAATATGCTCAAAGTGTCCTCCGGCGGAATTTTCACATGCCCAAAGTCTAACACGCCATTCTTTCATTGAAGCTTCTCAAGTTCAATTCAAGTTAGTTTCGAGTTATCGAGAGTGTTTTTTGGTCAAACGTTTATCCCTGTAACATTTTCTATCGAACTTAACTCCGGGTTCAATAAAATGAATTCTCGATGACTCGAAGCTTCGAATTAAGAAAACTTGGATTGAACTCAACCAGCGTACGACTCGTCAATCAAAGACTTTGGGCTTGTGTAAATTCCGCCGAAGGACATTTTGAGCATATTTTATATTTTATAATTTATATTTGTTCCTACACTATTGCTCTATCTAAGTGCCAAATTTAATTTAAATCGAAGCATTTTTCACAAAGTTGTGACTTATTTTGCGTGCTCTCGATTTTTTTTGACTCACGGTGTATGTGTACTTTTTGCTTTTTTGTTGCCTTTTGTTGATAGAAACAATCCGGATTTCTGGTTGATTATTAGGTAGTGAAAGAAGAAAAGAAAAAAAGTGGTGATGACGAGGATGTTGATTTATTTATCTTTCGGCTCATTTTATTGATTATTCATCAACCGGAGTCACGCGAACCTCTTCGTGCTCAAAGAATGAAAGTTGGAGAAAAATCGTTTTGCGAGAAAGAAAAAAATAATAATAATAATAAAAAGTAGAGGTGAAGAAAAAATGCTGCAAGGGGAGGGGGGGGGGGGGGAATGACGTAATAATATAGAATGTAGTGCGACAATGAGTCTACTTCGAGTAAAGAAAATACAGTGCTACTCCTCAAATGGATCTAGAGCAGTTCAAAATGGATCTGGTGTGGCTCACAATGAGTCATAGTTCAGTTTGTTCAGGTAAAGTGAGTATAATGCAAATGCTTAAAATGAGTCCTAGGTCCTAGTCAAATAGTAAATTTAGTATATAAAGCGACTCAACGTTGAGTTTATGGCAGGTTCCAAAATGAGTTTTGCCTCTTAAAATAAATCCATTGCCGGGTTTCAAAACGAGGCCAATGCAGATTTAAAATGAGTCTCGTTTAAAGTTTAGATTAAAGTGAATCTAGTTCGAATTAAACTAATTCTAGTGCGACTCAAAATGAGTTTATTCCGGCTCAAAATGAGTCTTATAGAGGCTTAATATGAGCCTAGAACTGATTAAAATGAGCCCATTGCTACTTAAAATGAGCAATTTAGATTAAAATACTTCTAGTTGGGACTCAAAACGAGTTTATTAGCGGTTCAGAAGGAGTCTTGTGCAGCTTTAAATGCTTTAAAATTTAAATGAATATACTGCCGCTCAAAGTCTGTCTATTAATTATTGGGATCAAAGTAATTCTAATTTGGATAAAGTTAATCTAGTGAAGCTAAAAAAAAAAAAAAGAGTTAATATCCGGAGTTTAAATGAGTCTTAATCAGACTGGTCTTAATTCAGGTAAAGCGAGTCTAGCGTGAATAAAAGTGAGTCTAGTTCGGTTCAAAACGAGTCTAGTGTAGTGTATAATGAGTCAGAACTCTGATACAGTAGTAATTCAAATGTAAGAAGCATTTAAAAGAGTTTTTGTTAATTGAAAAATTAAATTACCCGGTATTATTTATTTCTGTGTATTTTTTTTTTTTTTTTATTTAAAAAAAGGTTGCTAGTGACGTTAACGTTTTTATAAGCATAATACACTGTGCCCGAAAAAAAAAAAACGTTCAATACCGTTCGTATTAAAAAAAGCGTACCCAACTAAATTAGTATTAAATCCTTTTAATAATCTAAATATTTGAATGACACATATAATAAACTTAACTTTAAGGATTTTTTTAAAAGAATTAATTGCTAAATTTTGTGTTCAAAATGTCTCCCTTTGGCCTCAACACACGCGGCAAGACGAGCTCGCCACTCGCCATTCTGTCCTCTTCACTGAAAGCCATTTTATTAATAATGACGTCATTCTCACGTTAATTTTTACTTCGAACAGGTTTTAAAATGTGTAAAATAGTTGCTATTATAGTTTAGATTAAAATAGTTTTAGTCTCAGTGACATTTAGTATTTGTTTCATTAGTTAACGCAGCCTGAACGTTTTTTAATGCTAACAGCAGTGAACGTTTTTTTTTCCGGGCACAGTGTATATAGCATTGGGTTATTTAATAAGAAAAAGACAAGTGTTTCATCAAAAATGAAAAGCAGAAAAACAATAATAGCGTTAAACAAACAATCGAAGAATAAGGACATTATTATTATGATGAAGAGATTTTTTTCTCATCTCTGGTGAAATCGTGTCTCGGATGGGATGACAGGTTGAGAGTCCCTTCGCAGATTCGATCCACTTCTTTTCCAAATCCAAACTATTTATTTATGTTTGCTCAAATTGATGGTTTTCCAAAATGAAAGTATGCGGTCTTTTTTTTTCTCCATTTCTTATTTATGTGAAGAGGGATGAAGATGAACAGGGAGGAAGTGAGTTGGGTGGGGGGGAGGAGGTGGGTTGGAACTAAGAAAAAAAAAAAAGAAAATTATTGAGATGAGAATATATATATTTTCGTTGATGGATCAAAAATATATGAGGATCAATCACGCATGCGCTACGTTATACTAGGTTACGCCGCTTTATCCGGTCAATATTCCCGCACAACAACTCAATTGCAGGGGAATAATAGATGAATTAGGCAGGAAACTCACGCAAGATACAACATCGTTTTATAACACATTTTGAACTCAATTTTAAAGATAAAAAGTTTCTTTTTTTTAAAAAAAAAAAAAAAAAAAAGTTGTTTTGAGGGTAAAGGTCAATCAGGTGAAAGCATTAGGGAATGGGTTAATCTCATTTGGTCACATCTATTTTCTGTGGATAAAAATTTAGAGTTATACGTTTCAACTCAGATTTCTATATTTATTTTTTAAAAAAAACATGTTACCGGATATTAAGAAAATAGAATTTTTTTTTTTTTTGGTAATTAAGGAAATTTTTGTTTGGAAGTTAAGATACTTTTCTGGAAATTCAAGACTTTTTTCTGGATATTTAAGAAATATTTCTGGAATTTAAAGACTTTTTTCTGGAAATTTAAGAAATATCTATAGAAATTAATATAGTTTTTTTTTTTAAAAAAAAAGTTAAAAGCTTAAAAGGTTTTAAGGAAAATTGTGAAAGTTTTTATAAAAACACATTTTTAGGAAAATTAAAAAAAATTTAAAGAATGAATGAATGAATGAATGAATGAATTTTATTTTACCAAAGAAACATCCTTAAAATACATTACACTCTCAGAAAG